>JAQFZM010001396.1:0-18602 GCA_034695785.1 Galumna obvia | reverse complement strand
TCTCTTCCGTTAAACCAAAGATTTAAAAATTTATAGCTTTTTATTAATAGTTATTTATTTGATTTTATTAAACAATTCTTTTAATAATTATTTCGTTAATAAAACTCTAAAAAAATATTTTGTTTTATTTAAATAAAATTGCATTTATTTAATCTCATTAAATGTCTTTTTTAAACAATTCTTTATAATCTGATAAAATTACATAAAATTCCGACTCATTCTCTGAAATCTTATGAGAAAAACTTAAATCTCTGATATAAGATATTAAGTAAAATATATGTATGAAAAGTATTAATCGAAAGAATTAGTTTTATAATTTATAACTCATTTTCTTAAAACCAATTCATTGTCGAAATACAAATTGAGATAACCTTCGCTTCCAATTCATAGAATTAAAGAGAAGTTTCCAATAATTTTTCGTTTATCTATCAGTAAATGTAATCATAATTTGTTAACTAAACATAAATATTAACAAAATTTAGTGAAAATATTTCGAAAACGGATGCTATCAATTAAGGTATCAAAAATTAAACTTTAATGTGACGTTTATTTACTTGAATAATGATTTCTATTCATTAATAAGTTTGACAAACATTTCAATAAATTTGAAGCAAAACTGATATATGAGTTAAACTTTTAAATTAGATAAAACCAGATCTCATCGGTTTTAAACACTTTTGTCTTTTGTCTGTTCTCTCAATTCTTTCAAATAATTCACTAAATTCTTAATAAAAAAGTATTGGAATTCACTATGAATTCAATGAAAATTTTTATATTAGTTTTGATATTTTATTGTGGATTTGGTTCAACTCAATTAATAGAAGCGAATTGGATTCCCTGCAAATGTAAGTTATTCTCATATATTTGTTTGAATCGATAGGATTATACAAAATTTGTATCTTTGATTACTTTTATAACTAAAACTATTGGATTTGATTTTAAATACTTGTTATGAATATTAGACGAAAACGGAACAGTAATTCCAACCAAATCACAGGACGTATCGGTTTATGTGACAAATTGTACCCGAAATGAAAGCATTTGTCGATTCATAAGAGGAACCACTCCTTTACTTAACATTACTTTCAGTTGAGTTTAATTTAAAGATCAGAAAATGATTGGACTTACATTAAAATTGTTTGGTTTAGAGGCAAAATCCAGTTCTAATGAGATAGAGAGGGGTATTTTAGCCAAGATGTATATGTCAGCCCTCAACAAATATGTAAACATTCCGTATGGAAGCCTTTGGAATCCCTGCGAAACAATGAGAAACTTGAATACAAGTGATGCCAATTGTCTTTCAACTGGAGTTCACAATAATGTGGTCTATAACTCGATTTCGGAATTCAGAGTTAATCCGGATTTCCCTCAAGTAATTCACAATTATATATATAGTCTTTAAATATAACTAAGAAGGATAACTTAACAAGATGTCCTTCTTAAACTGTTTGATGAAACGGAATGAAAATTTGCATATTTATAGGTTAATTTAACTGTACAAAGACACCAAGATTATTATATGAATAGTTTAATGATCTAGCAACTAGGTTCTAGTTCATCTTACATACCAACCAATTTCTTTTAAAATGTTATAATTTTATTCATTTAATAGAATTTTTGCATTTATTGATTCATTATTGATTGCATTTCTTTTTCAAAGGTATCCGATATTACCGTCAAAATAATATTCAGAGAAAAGATAAACAACAGAAGACTCAGTAGTTTGAGAAAATGGGATCGCCATCCCGGCCCTCTCTATTTCTGCATTGAATTACCCAATTGTGCTGTCGTTTGAGACCAAATATTGAGTTAAATAAAAGTGAATAAATTCTCAAAAATTTGAATACAATCTTAAATATATTTAATACAATTATAAAATAAAATTAACGCTAAATTAATGTATTTATAATCTTCTAATTAATGGATTAAATATTTTAAAAAACTTTTGGTTCACTTAGAAAGAGATGATCTAATGATGAGCTAACGATGATTTCCTTAAAAATATTAATAAAATGATTTAAAATTTATTTTAATTTATTCAATGGAATGATTGTATCGATAATAATAATCGTTATATTAATTATAATATCGATGGAAAATGAGAGCAAAAATGGTTTTACATTAAAATAGTTTCAAATTATTTGATTTTTAAAATTAAATTATAATTAAATAATCGTTTGATTTTGAGTTAAAAACAAAAAATAAAGACTTGTTTTCTGTATATTATGTCGCAGTTTATAATCAAAAGAAAAAAACTTATCTTTTATATCAAAAAAAAAATTATTTTCACCACAAATATAATTATTACATCTTTTTTTCAATCACTCATCACTTGATTTACTAAATAAAACAAAAATGAAAATCGGATTTAAAATGATTTCGAAATAAAAATCACATAAAAACATATAATGAAAACTTAAAGAAAACTTCCGATAATCTCAAACATTATTTAAAATAATCGATGAAATATTAATATAAATAAATTGTGACAAAAGTTTTGCTGCGAATAGAAATTCAAAAAAGGAGTCATCTTTGAAGTGATCTGAAGTCTGAGCATAAATTAGTCCGTGAATTGAATCAAATATCTCAAACAAATTTGTTCGCAATTAAAAACAATGTACTCATTATAATAGAGTTCGTGGTATTCGTTTCGCTCAAATTGATTTTCAACCGATGGACCCAATGGTACCGAACGACCTGTTCATAGGTTACAAACATTTCATTAGATAAACGTCTAAATAAGGATAAATACAAACCCTTCCAATAAACAGATGTTTGAGGATCGGGTATATGCAGGGAATGAGAGGTCTTTAGACTCTGTTTATCATTAGATTTAAGGATATTAGAATTGGAACCATTGATTCTGACGTTTTCAACATTTCCCAGAGAAACTTCACATAAAAACATAAATTTTTGTTCACTAAATTCAGTACCAAAACCAGAACAATAATTTTGGCTCTTGGCAAACATGTCAGCGAAATATATTCCCTTAAATTAAAAAATTTAATTAATATTTAAACTAAAAAATAAAATAAAATACTTTTCCGAAGAGATGACCAGAAAGTTTTGCTCCAATGGGGGCCTTTTGAAGTCCATTGGCTAAAATGCTTAAGACATTAGTAATTTTAGTACCATGCCACAACAACCAATTATTGCCCAAATTCTTGGCATTGAATGTCTGTTCTTCTCCACTCCTATTGATTTTAAATATATTTTTGACGACAGAGTTTTTGCCCGTATTGTGAATGTATTGTAGAATAAGTTGAGACTCGCCTTCATTTCTGTCTAAAAGTTGTAAGTGACAATTTAGACCTTTATATATATAATCGGCCGGATTTATTTCATTAGCTCTAAACTGAGCCCCTAATAGAAGTTCGAACGCAAATTCAAAATGAATTAAATTAAATATGAGTTCCATTTTATCTCTGAGAAGATCTCGACTTAAGAATGGACTCAATCTCTCGTATTGATAACCAAATAAAGGTATCAAATGATAGAACTGTTCGCTGAGATCAATTATATCAAGAGTCACTTTTGAGTAATCATTTGAGTCTTTTTGTTTAATACTATCCTTTTCTTCAATTAATTTCTCGATTTGTGTTAAAATATTTTCCGCTTTTTTAAGGGTTTCGCTGTTAATAGTGCCAAATGGAGTAATCGTTTCCGCATTACCGCACGAACGGAGAGAGTCTTTTGATGAGTGAACTGATATTAAACTTTTCATGAGTTCGAAGAGAGGGGTCGGAAGTTTACTCTCAATTGCCTTTAGAGGTGACTGTAAGTCGACTTTGTATTGTTTCTGCTTTTGTTTGACTCTCAGTTTTAAATCGACGATTCGGTACTTTTTTGGCACTAAATTAAACTCTTTCACTGATTCCCAATTATTTCCAGTTTTTGATTTAAATACTTTCTTAAACTCTTTGATGGCCTCTTCTATTGTTGGAAAGGGTGTCTTTTGGTACTGACCGATGTCTCCAATACGACCCCATCGGGTAAATAATAAAATCAAATCTTTACTCTTGTGTTCGATTATTTGCATTTTGTAAAAGTTATATAAACCAAATATTCCGTAATCGAGATCTACTTTTGTTAATAATATATCAAACGGTAAGTCAAGAGTTGTGTCCATCACAACATCACTAACAAAACGAAATAAAATTATATAAATTAAGAAAAATAAAATTAAAATAACGTACGCCTTATCGATGGCCACTAAACCGTCGGGTTTGAATGCGGGCTCAGTTTCGTCCACTTCTATAGTTTCGAAATCAATTTTTTCTTTCGTTTTATGAGAATCGGATTTATAATCAAATGTTTCACTAATAAAATTGGTCTCAATTTTAGGAAATTCTGGTAAAACTCCACTTAAATCAATATTTGTTTCATCTATTTTTTTGTCATTTTCTGTAATTATTAAATCATTGAAAGTTTTGATAAGACTTTTAGATTTTCTGGAAATTGCGATTTGAAAGGGAGTCTCATTATTAGCATTGGGCACATCAAACAACTGGACCTCAGGTTTTGAATTGTTAATTACGTGCCATAAAAGGCGCGCTATCACATCCGAATTCAAATAAGTATAATTGGAGAGAGGAGATACCAAAAAGTGGATAACTGTCCAACCATTCAAGTCTTTAGCAGTTAAATCGACGCTATTTTTGTTTTCAAAGGTTAGATTCCTAGAATCCCACGCCTTCTGATCGTCTTCTGGAGAATAGTTTCTATTAAGTAAGAGTTTAACCATTTTTAGGTCATTCTATGGAAAGAAAAAAAAAATTATATAAAACTATTATAACAAATGTAATGTCAACTCACGAGTCGGACGGAATGCATGAGTGGTGTTCGGCCCAAATTGTCGGCGAAGTTAATGTCGACGACGAACGAACCATTGATTTTAAGATTAAGTAAATACTTAACAATAGAATAATTACCACAAATCACCGCAAATATAAGCGGAGAGTATTGCGGAAAACTTGAAATATTTGTGGGCGAAGGGTTGGCACCTATTAAACGAGTGCCGGCATAACTCGATTCAGTTATTGGAAAATATGATAAAACATTTAGTTGTTTGGAATTTCTTTCCAGAAGTTTGAATAGCCATAACTTCATATCTTCTGGGAATTCTCCAGTTTTGTTATGTAAGTCCCAAAAAATTGCAGAAACGGGTGTTCGCAACAAAGAGTCCGGTTTGAGAGAGACTACATTATCTAAACCTATGATTTGAGTCAATTCATTGCACAAAACAAAGTTCCAGTTTATTGCAGAATAAATAATAGCATTTGATTTAAAGTGTGAGTCCACTGCCAGCGGTTGTATCTCATGTTCGACGAGAAGTTTCACAATTTGTTGCTGTAATTCCCGATTGTTGTCATTTTTTAGACATTCTTTTGCCATAATATGAAGCAGTGTTTGATCGGAAGGGTTTAAATTTTTGTTACTTTTTAGACGTTTTAAAAGTTTTATTCCAAGATTCAAACGATTAGTTTTTAGTGCGGATTCAATGGCAACACTGACTCCTCTTCCCATTGTTGTCAATTCATTAATCATTAGATAAAGAATACCTAATTTAATAAAAACAATAAAAGATTTAAGTGAAACACATAATCCATACCCTGCCAGTCATTTCGGACCACTTCTTCTATTATAGAACAGTTGGCTTTTTTGGCCTTCATTTCTCTCTTTAATTTTTCTTCTTCTTTGAGTCGATTCCATTTCCAACACGACTTGTCATCCATATATCGGAGGTCTGGCTCTCGGTTTAGATTTCCGATGGGTTTAATAAAAGAGGCGCCTTTTTGTTGAAGCATAAGAGCACAGCCTTTCATATTTAAAGACAATTATAAAATTTAAAGCCGTAAAAGTAGAAAGAGTTACATATAATATCTAAATAATTTTCAGATATATGAGTGAAAATCAAATGAATTCATAAGAGGTCTGTAGCGTAAACTCAATATTCATCATAAAAACTAATGAAAATAAAATATAAATCATTAATACCTTCGTGTCCATAGAGAACAGCTAAACCAAGAGGTGTGTTATCGTTGTTATCAATTGGATTAATATTGACAGCTCTTAACAAATGCATACAAGAAATTGTAGCCCCTCTTTGAGCCGCGTAATGCAATGGTGTTGAACCGAAATTGTCGGCCACATCTGCAGAAGGCTGTTGAATGGCTGTGGTATCACTCGGCACTAACAGAGCAACCAATTCAATTGGATCCATAAAAGAGTGGTCATTATGGGAACCAATTTTGACAAAAGCGTAATGCAATGGAATGCGTCCTCTTATGTCACGAATTTCTATTTTCGCACCCGATTTAAGAAGAGATTCCTCCACTTCGAAACTAACATCAGTTCCCCCGCGTCTCGAATTGACGGCTAAGTGTAATGGAGTTCGTCCTTAAATATAAATATCAAATTAAATCTAAATCTGATTCCAATTAAATCTAATGAAATACCATTTTTATTAATAGCGTTGACGTCAGCGCCTTTCGATATAAGAGCTTCGATCGCTTTTAAGGCCCCCCTTTGGATGGCTCTCGAAGCGATGTAGTGAAGAGCAGAATTTCCACTTTTTGTATCGGAATCATTGACGAGAGCACCGCTTCCCACTAAGACTGGAATCAGGTCAAAATCGTGGGTATTTTTTATCGCTTCGATTAAAAGTAAAGAACGATTTGAGTCGTTCTCAGATATGAATTTAACGTCAGCTCCGGATTCTATCAATAGTTTTGAGACTTCAGTATTTCTATTAATTACAGCAATAGCCAGAGCTGTCTTCTTATTGCCGTCCATTTGTTCCAAATTTGGTTTTTTAGATAAAACTAATTCTACGAATGATTTCGTTTTGCATTTAGAAATTAAATGTATAACATATTCAACATTTTCGGATTTTTCGCTAATAATAGCAGAGTTTATATCACTTTCAAGAGTTTCGACCAGAAATCGAAGAAAATCCAAAAGAATTTCTTCGTCTTCGACTGAATACTGACCAGAAAAGGTCTGTAGAAACTGATGAATCGGTTTCAGACCTGACTTATTACTTATGGCAGACATTTCACGAAATATCGTTTTCAGCGAATCTTCCGTTTCATAAATGTCTCGAATAAACTTTGCGACAGAAGTTTTTCTATTCTGTACTGTAATCAGAGTATTTGCGTGACTCACGAATAAGTGAAGCAAACAATTTCCGTCACTATTTATCTGTGAATTCAATTGTTTTCGATTCATATCTAAAAGTTTATGGAGTAAAGAGAAAGCGCCTAATTTTGCGGCCAACATAAATGGCGACATATTCTTCTTATTCACTGCATTCGGATCACAATTCTTTTCGATTAATATTTGTGCCGCTTCTAAGATCTTCTGTCGTTCGGACTCACGAACCTAAAAATATACCACATATTAGTGCCCAACCATTAATAACTTTTAAATACGAATATAACTTAAATCTTTACAATTAATACTGAAAATTAGTAATGAAATACTAAATGAAACTAAATGATCATGATTAAATTATTGATTAAATTAATTATTAATTAAATTAATGACTAAAATTAATTTTAAAAAATGATTGCAAAAGCATTTCAGGCAAAAAGAAAATAAAAGGACAGACAAAGCAAACAATACGGAGATAATGAGTACACATAATGTCAACCTCTTTGTGATGAGTCGCCAAATATCTCAATTCCTGTTTTCGAGCCAACATTTCTCGGTTTTGTAACGGATCGTAGAACTCTTCGCCGTCCAATTCATCAGACTTTTGGTTATCAATCGATTCATTCATTGAATCAAATTAACACAAATTTGATGAAAAGTGCAAAAATTTAAATGATTTTAGCGTTTTATGTGAATCAATTGCAGTAATGAAAGAATTATAGGGAAAGGGGTTTAAGCCGTACCACGAGATTAAGATTACGTTTTGTTTAAAGCGATGAAAATTTAACATAAAATGAATGATTTTATTTAATATTTTAGAAAAGAACTCACTTTTTCCTCTTCGTTGTTATAAATGGTTTTAGACATCACTCGGGACTCATTTTCGACCAAATAATGTAACTTTAATTACAAATATTAATCGAAATAAATAATTATTAGTTAAGTAGTTAAAAACTTACGGCATTATTGTTATCAAAGTCTGTTTTAGTACAGTCGGCCCCCTTTTCAATAAGAAAAGTAAGTCTATCGATCATTAACTCATTGGGTTTTGACTGACAGGTTTGCATCAATAGATTCATTCCTTTAATAAACACTCGTTTAGAATATAACAACAAATATGAGAATTGACTGACCAGTTGTGTCATTGACTGGCATATCAATGTTAACACCGGTCTCTTTGATAATGATTTCTGCCAGTCCTGTGTGACCCTTCATAAATGCTATGCAAAGCGGAGACATTTTCCAATCATTTGTTTCATTTGGTTTAGCCTTTGCTTCGATAAGAAGTTTGTAACAGAAATACCATCCATAAGCACAGGCGTAATGAATAAGAGTATTGCCCGAAGAATCGCGTGAGTTTGGGTTAGCTCCCAGTCGTAATAAATAGCTCACGACATGGGACTGACCATTCATAACAGCGTGAGTTAGTGCTGTTCTATGTTTTTTGTCGACGCCTTCAATATTGACTCCGCATTCATTCAAAAATTTAATGACAGATAAGTGTCCGAATTGTGATGCGATCATAAGTGGTGTCAATTTGTCGAGTGTTGTCGCCGTTGGCTTTTCTGCATCGGCTCCGGCTTTAATTAATGCTTTAACCACATCAACAAAGCCTTCCTGTGAACCGATATGTAATGGTGTCAGACCTTTTCGATTAAGTTTTTCGAGAGTTGAAGCGGTTTGACTCGAATCGTTATTGGATTCGTATCTTAAAATGGTTTCAACATTTCTGACACGATTTCTAAGAGACGCCAAATGTAAAGGAGTGTTTCCAAACTTTTCAACCAAAAGTGTTGATACGCCGTGATTTAATAGGAATTCTAAATTACTCGAACCTAAACATAATGAAAACGTTTAAAATTCAAATTATCTTTGATTTCAAAAGAATTATTAAATTTAAACAAAATAAAAATCAGATTAAAAGTATAATCAAAGGAATTCATTCCCATATCCGCAAAGAAAAGGTTTCATCATTTCTTCAAAATAAATAAAATTGAAACTAATTTGTGCTAACCTTCAGATACGGCCGCGTAATGGATGGGTCCCCAGTGGTCACTATCAAGAATGCTATAATCAGGCTTTTGAGTTAATAAAGTGGTTAAAAAATAAGGATCCGGATTAATGGCAGCGCAATGTATTGGAGTTATTCGCGAGTTTCCGATGGCTTTCTTACAAATCGATATCGACCTAAAGGCTGAAAACTGTTTACCACTACTGAGAGATTGTTTGTGTAACTCATTGAAACCGAATCCACCCTTTTTTATGGCTCGATCTACCAAATCGTGAGCGAGTTTGTAGTGTCCATTTTGTACTGCGATAACAATCTTTTCTAAAAATAAATCCATAGTTTGGGTCGAATGTGACTTCGATTGGGCACAAAGTTTTTCAATCGTAAAAAATTTATTTCCAAATTTGAGGACCTCTTCAACCATATCTAAGTCGATATACGGGACATTTCGTGCGCAGTCACTATTATAAACATTTTTATCTTTAATCAAAGCATTATTTCCTTCTTTTCCTCCGCGACAAACGTTGACAGTTCTGAGTGCGTGACCGAACATATATTTCGATCCATAACCGGTAGAATCACTTTCTATTATAAGATCTGGAAATGGCGCCAATTTTTTGACCAAAGACTCGTCGGTTAACATTTTAATAGCTCTGAGGTCTTCGGCTTCAATCGCATATGAAAGTGCATCCCTTTCGATGGCCAGACATCGCGGAACACAAAAAGAACAGATTTTCTTTTTATCACTAATTAATTTCGTTAAAAGATTGTGATCTTTGAGAAGAACCGCTCGAATCAATAGTTTGCTTTCAACAAGAGTAGACACAAATGGCACCAATTGATTCGATTCGAAAAAAGGTTCATTTTCATAGAGGGTTACATTTAAATTAGTCTGAAGTGTGAAACGTTTCTTTGCTTTCGGAGAAAGAGATGTTTTAGGAGAAACCACTTTTGATTTTTTGGGAACAGAAACAGAAAGTGGAGAGACTTTAGAAGACTTTTTCTTTGGAGTAATCACTTTCTTAGGCGTCTTCTTAGGCGGAGTAGTTATAGATTTCTTCTTATACTTGGCCTCCAGTTTCTTAGCGGTTCGCGCTTTTGTTGTCAACTTTTTTACCACTTCCGCGATTCCGGGCTTTTTGTCTAAAAAAAGGCAAAATATTAAATATAATTACAATAAATAACTATAAAAGCGATGAATTCTAAACATCGCTATAAATTTAGTCATTTAAACAAAATAAAAATCAGATTAAAAGTATAATCAAAGGAATTCATTCCCATATCCGCAAAGAAAAGGTTTCATCATTTCTTTAAACACATTTTAGAATTTAATTTTAAAATGAAAACCAAATACCTTTTGGCGATGATTTGTTAGAAGCGGGCGATATATTTGAAACTTTAGAACTGACAGAACGTCCCGAACGACGAATAGTTGTCGTCTTTGTACTCCTTGTGGCCACTGTTTTCTTGACTGAAGAAGAAGAAGAAGAAGGGGTGGATGTCTTACTAGATTGTCGTTTACTGACTCGAGTCGAAGCCTTAGTATTAGAACTGGTGGCGACACTGTTAGGACTAACTGATGTCGATAAAGACTTTTTGGGTTTAATCACTTCTTTTTTGACTCTCTTTGGACTAATCTTTTTGAGCAATTCTTTTTCATCCACTTTTCCGACTACAGAGACATCGACGCCATCAGCGGTTATTTTAATTGGATCCGGCCTTTCATTAATTCCCTAAAATTAAATTATTTTAAATAAAACCTTAAAATTAAAAATAAAGTACTTTTTCAACATTTATAGCCCTCTCAAGAATATTAAGAATTCTTTGTTTTTCGTCAATCGGCAGTTCGTACTGTCCGTTGTCTATACGAATGAGCGTCAAATTTGTTAGAATACACTCGAAATCAGTGACATCGTAGAAGTCAGAGGTATAGACGGCAGGATTTTTGTCGTTATTAAACCATTGGATCTTAAATTTTCTGCTGTTTTTAAACACATTTTGTTTTGCGCGACAAATATAGAAACCATTTGTTTCATTCCTGACGGCAAGAAATTCATTGTTGTGATATATAATCACTTTGTCCTCCTCTTCTTTTTTTGGTGCCACCAATGAAGAGGTTCGATAAATAAAAGGGACGGCCGGTAATGGTTCGGGTGATTGAAAGGGTTGATATTGAAGACGAACTCGCTTTGAGGCTCGCGGTTCACCATTTTCTTCGGGAGTGGCAGAAGAGACAATTGTTTTGCTCTTTTTTGATTCAAGTTTACGCTTTGGGCGTTTGGTCTCAATTTTAGGCACAGAATTAGCCTCTAATTAATTCAAACAAAAATTAATAAAAGAAATGATTATAAGTTTATTACCTGTCTTTGACTTTTGTGCGGCAATAAAATTAGCCTTAAGTGTAGGGGTAGGGCTAAGGGTTGGTAGGGTTGGGTCCACCGATACATTTTGAGTTGGAATCGGTTTGCTTTTTGTGGCGCGAATCTGATTTGTGTTATTGAAAGGGTTGGGCGGGACTGGCGATGACGGCGACCGTTTGTGGGCAAACACTTGTTTCGTCGGAAGTTGTTTTGAATTTGTTTTATTCAGTGATAATAAAGAGGCCGAAGGAATGGGACTATTGGTGCGACCGTTTGTGGCGTTAGCAGCCGTTGACTTAGAAGGAGAACCCGTGCTATTGGTCTCAGTATTGTTTTGCGGTGAGTGTCGGGTCACTCTTCGGGCGTCATCTTTATTTTGGGAAAGTTTTTTGTTGACCACTGAAAACGAGTTCTGAGACTTTTTATCAGTTTTTGTCACTTTTGTGGCCAAAATGATTGGCGGAACGACTGGCGGTTGAGTCGGGGCTGAAGACACCGACACTTCATTAGTAGCCGACGGAGTGGTCGACGAATTCACTGCAGTCTTTGTTGCCATCGATTGTAACTCAAAAACTATTATCAAAAATACAAAATTAGGTTAAAATAATAGATTATCGACTGAATAAACAACGAAATAGACCTCAACTTTAATACAATGTTATCTCAACTAATGCTATATTTCGCGAATATATTGCAATTAATACTTCATTTAAGGCATATTTAAACCACATTTAAATTCAAGGCCTCGAATAGTGTGAAAACTAAAAAACAAAACAAAAGATATAATGAATTTATGCCCACTTTTTCTCTAAACTATCGGTTTTTCTCATATCAAAGGTGTGTTTGTGTGGACCGAAGTAGGCGTGGCTTTACTCTCATCAGGTATTCAATATTTGAGTCGATATTTTTTTACTACATTTAGATATTATCGGCTCTTTTGGTCATTAAGTATATATTGGATAAGAAAGTAATAAGAGCTGAGACGTACCCAACGCTGTTGTTATTCACAAGAAATCAATCGATTGAGTGTTAGTTAAATGCTTTGACAGTCATATGAATGCTTTCAAATCGATTTTTAAACGCAATTTTATTAACATAAATAAGTGTCAGAAAAACAGATAAATATTGCAATTGTTTTAAGTTAAACACAAATACAAATTAATTGAATAAACGATTTGCCACTAAATATCTGATCCAAGGATTTGAGCGCCATTTTATTGGCGAATGTGTGGTCTCTCATAGACTCTGTCGTAGACTTTGTGTTCAACACTTTATTCAATACAGTCTTCAATACTATTTTCAATACAGTCTCTCCTCTAAACTTAATAACGAATATCTCCAATAGAGGTCTCTTTCTCTCAATACTTTCACTCATTTGCCGGTAGTTTTGGGTAATTCATAAACACAAAACTTCCCTTCTTTTTGTAACACTATATGTTTACGGTTTTACATAAATAACTCATTTGTTTACAGCCAATCCGTTTACTTTGAAACTGGAGAGAGTGAGGCCGTAAAACTTACCAGAAATGATGTCTATTACGTGAAGAGAAGCGTTTAGTTAAATGTTATTATAATACTTTAACATCATTTGTGGTAAGTTTTACGGCCAGTTTCAGAGTAAACGGATTGGGTGTATGTTTTGATTATAAACTTTTGTCGTCTTTTTTGTAAACATTTCTTAACAATAATTTAGTTTAATTTAATTGTAATTCAATGGGAGTACAACCAAATCAAGCGGTTATTGTGCTCTCAGTGTTCAGTTTTTGTGTGTTAGGGATCGGATATTTCTTTATACCATCAGATGAACAAAAAATGAATAAATATATGAAAGTAATATTAATATTACAAATGATTTGTTTTATTTTTGATGTTTTCATAGAAATATCCCAAATATTTCGACCAAAAACCAAGTTTTAGACCAGAAGTCATCGAAAAAATGAAAGAACAGGACAAAAGTGGTCAACAATTTATGGATACCATAAGAAGTGCCGCAAATTCTGATAAATTCATTTTTGGACAAAAAGATAACAAAAAAGACTAAAATTTTTACCCAATTTATCATAAAATGTAAATAATTTTAATCATAAAATAATTTATTAAAAAATAAATATTTAAACGATTAAAAACGAGTTATTTTTAATATCAGTTATTTATACTTTAAAAGTATTTAATTTATTGAACCAATTTTTAATTAAAGTAAAAACTAATTGAAAATCCGGTTTCCGTCAATGAAAATCATTTTTAGTGCCAAAACTGAAAGTTTGTATAAATCAGTGAATAATGGGATTAATTAAATTTAAATTTAAAAATGTGTCGTTTATTTCAATCCCAGGGATTCATAACCTCAAACATGTATTAATAATGAAATTATTTTTAATTTTTATTAAAATTGAATTTTAATCGAATTTAACTAAAAATTGATTTTCATTTGCGAAAAATGATTACATTTGAGTCTATTTAAACCTAGCTGATTTCACTGTAAATATTACTTTTCTTTTGAATGTTTATAAGATTTAACTATAATTTGATAAAATGAGAGAAACAAAAGAAAGTAAATATTTTCACAAATTATAAGTCAATAAGTTTTTTCGATTTTATATATTTTTAATTTATTTTTATTGATTTAACACTTATAATGATTAGTCAAATAAATTAGAAGTTTTATTATAATTTTAACAATAAATGGATAATGAGTTTAATGTTTTCAAAGTTATTTGTATTAAATCTCTTTAAAGATAAGAAATCGGTTGTATTTTACTTAAATGACATTAAAGTGAAATCGAGATATTTTTATCGCATATTTTAATTGTTTTGTTTGAAATGTTAGCCCAACTTTTGAAGTCAAGGGGTTTATTCATCTTTGACTTGATTTCAACTCTAATATCGATCTATCGTTAAGTTAACGAATTAAATAATTTAGATTTTTGTTGACTTTTAAGAACAAAACCAATAAAAGAAAAACTCAACTTTCAATCAAATGAAAGCAAAATTAAAGTCCATATTTAGGCCATTCTTTGAATTATTCAGAGGAAGATATAATTAAGAATATATTACTTTAACTAAAATAACTCTAAATATGTCAAATCAAAAGTAAAGGACAACTTAATGGTGAGTTTCAATTGAGAACGTAGTAAAGATAATAATATAAATTCATATACATTGTAGATCAAAATGACCGAGTGACAATAGTCACTTTCAATAGAAAGTATTATCGAACTAAAGGGTCTCTCTCTCTCTCTCTCTCTCTCTCTCTCTCTCTCTCTCTCCTCTTTCTTTCTTTCTCTCTCCAAATAATTGTATTGTTTGGCCTCAAAACAAGTTTGAATTAAGATTTTATCAATAATTTCAATACTTATTGTGTTAACAAAAAAAATGAGAACTTCTATAAATTTTTTTTTTGCAATTTTAGAAAAGAATTTCTATATTTAAGTCTTATTAAACTTTCAAAGTTTTGTTTTATGTTTTCTTAAATAATTTGAATTGTCTTTATATTCTGTTCTTAATTAGTCTTCACTTAATGTGAGGTCATTTGAAAATATAACTTAAAATAGAAGTAATTTATGTTTCAATTGAATTATAATTTATTTTTTAAAATTATTCCTTTTGCTGGAAACATGTTTTTCCGGTCTCAATAGTTTGACCAAGTTAAAATGGATTCACTCTTCAATTTAATAAAAAGTTTTAGTAAAGATATGTTTTGTGTCAGCAAAGAATGGATTGAGTTTTTAAAGCAAATTAAGTGGTCGTTTGTAATTGCGTTAACA
The DNA here is from genome assembly GCA_034695785.1 of Galumna obvia. Taxonomy (NCBI): domain Eukaryota; kingdom Metazoa; phylum Arthropoda; class Arachnida; order Sarcoptiformes; family Galumnidae; genus Galumna; species Galumna obvia. Next base: position 3,315 of record JAQFZM010001396.1, on the reverse strand, counting down.
CTTCTTCATATAAACGCTTTTCGTGGACTCTTTATATTGGTTTCTGAGGCCAAATGGCAAACAGTCATAACTTCTTATGTTTTCAGTAAGTCTTTACTTTATTTTATTTTATTCATTAACTTTCGATGAAAAGCATTTTTTTAACTTTTTCTTAATATTATTAATGGAGTAATTAATAGTTAAAATCAATTATAAATTAATTAGTAATAATAACTAAATATTAAGTTTTGATTTAAATGATTGTAAGAAAACTTTTTCAAATATTAGGTGTTTTGGCGGGTATTGGAGTTCTGGCAGGTAAATATGAGCTAGGATGTTTAAACTAAAATAATAATAACTGTCACAAACCTATTTAGGAGCTCATCGTTTCTTTAGTCACAGAAGTTTTAAGGCTAACCGTAGACTTACTTTTATATTATGTGTATTACAAAGCCTTTCGGGTCAGAAGTCAGCAATAGATTGGGCTCTGGACCATTTAACTCATCACAAATATGAGGGCACAAATGCTGATGCCGTGAGTTTGGGCCGGGGATTCTTTTTTGCTCATATCGGTTGGCTTATGATTGAAAGACATCCCGAATGCGAGAAAAAGCGCAACGAATTTGATGTCAACTATTTATGGTCCGATCCTTTGATTAAGTTTCAACACGACTACTATTGGGCGCTATTTTTAATATTTAATGTTATGATTCCAACCCTAACCCCATATTTCTTATTCGGCGAGAGTTTATACAATAGCTTTTATACCTGTTTTATATTTCGTTTCGTTTATACCATGCAATTGGCGTTAAGCGGTTCGTCACAAACTTATAATCAATTATTTAAATTTAATATAAAATATATTTTAGGAAATTCTTTCGCTCATAAATTTGGTTACAGAGAGTACGACAAGACATCCACGTCTACACACAATAAAGCACTAAATTATTTAACCCTCGGAGGGGCGTACCATAACTTTCATCACGCATTTCCTTACGGTCAGAACAATTGATTTGAATATAAACTTATAAAATATGGATTGTGTTTAGACTACTCCGCGAGTGAGTTCGGTGTCAATACTTTCAATATTTATTCGGCTTTCATTGAATTCTTCGGTTGGTTGGGTTGGGCCACACATTTGAAAAAAGTGCCACAAAAATATGTAGAACTTAGAAAACAAAGAACCGGCGGAACACCTGATACCAATGCCTTTTATAAAAGACACACAATTGGAGATTGGATTTTAGGCTTGGTCATTAGTTCTAATATTATGTGGACTGTAATTATCTACAGATTTATCATTAAATTATTTTTTCATTTTTATTAATATTTTGTTATTAAATTTGATTACATCTAACAATCATTTAATAATTTAATAAATATATGGAATCATTTGATATTTAACACAACTTTTGTATTGTTTCCAATACTTTCCATATTTATTCTCACATTTATTGTCGTCTCTAATACTTCTATGAATCAAAAGTATAGTTAAAAATATAAAATAAAAGTATGGAATCGGACTATAAAATAGTGAAGGAAAACACCATAAAAATGTTGATAAAAGTTCAAAAGTATAGTTCATATGACGAGTTATTCCCCAAAATCCTGACGTCAAGAGAATACTTGATTTAGTTTTACCGAAATCATCGATATATTGAGCTCTTAAGATGACCAGAATATTTTTAATTCAAAATAGATTTATTTTAAAAATACCTGATCAATTTTGCAGGTTTACCCCAAATAATACACTTTCCATTTGTAGCTCTAAATTCTAGTTTTTGCTGATCCGACCAATAATTGAGTCCAATAACCATAAGACCCAAACTTAGTATCAAAACACACATTTTCAAACCGAACTGATTGTAAGGCGAGTTCTCCACCAAATATAAACTGGTGGTCGTATAGAATCCGGGAACAAATGCTATACAACCCCAACACACGTAATACCCAAAGCGATCAACTGATGTATCGATTGTCTATTTTTAATGAAAATTTTATTAATTAAATGAATAAAAATAAATGAGACAAACATTCATATATCCGTTTTCCCAATAATAAAATTTAGCCAAATATATACTCTGAAGAATACTCGTTGTGGTTAACGCATAGTTCAGTGTCCCATACATTTCATAGTTGGCTTTCCAACAGATCAGTACAATATATTGCCATAAAATTAAACCAAATCTACAAATTATTAATAATTTTAAACTAATGACAGCATTCAAATGAGGGTATAATTCAATGCCCCAGTAATAGTCGAATATTGGATTATTTGTTCTATTATACAATCCTTTTGAAGGAAATACCAAACCTTTAAACAAAATTCTAATATAGTGTTGGCTTTCGTTTCAATTCAAACCTTTAATGTAAAGAAAAAAGCAAATTATGAAACCAAAAATCGCTAAAATTCCAAAAAATGTGGGAATTTTGTAATATAAATGATGGACAGAATATTTCAATATAAGGGGAACGGATGCTATCATCGACAGAATATAAAAAGTGAAACCAGTGTTCCTAAACAAACAATAAGTTATGTTTTATTTATTTTTAGTCTTAAATAGTATAAAACCGACCAATATTTGGGCACAAATCCATTTGAAGTGATCGGACCGTTATATGGCTTTCCCGGCAAATAAAGGGATAAAACTCCTATTAGTAAAAGACATCCTATGATAGTCCAACACTCCTTATCAAACCTGGCAATAAAAGTATTAAGGTATATTTATAAACAAAAATATAGTATATTAATTTGAGTTATATTATTGAAAACAATAATTGATATAATGTTTACAAAATTGGTTTTGGATACTTTAGATAAATATAATTCAATACAATATGTAAATATTTTTGTTTAACATTTACTTATTTAATAAAATTATTATTATTATTAATACATATACATATACATGTGTAATATATCTATAAGTATCTAACTTTTTGATTGCAATGAACTTTAAATAAAAGTTAAAAAATTGAGTGAAAGTTTTGAGAAAATATAACATTTGTTAATATGAATAGTAATAGTTTATTCAAAACAAACTTAATAGGTTAATTTATAAGTTATTTAGTTTAGGAAAATGTCAAGAATATTGATAAGGTTCAAAAACAAATCATTATTTGCATAAATAGAGGGAAATGATCAAAAGGTTATTAGTTATGCGAATATAATAATAATTAATAAATTGTAATCTAAATCACAATTAAAGGAATACATAACTTGTTTTTTCTTGAGGGAAATGAATATAATTTAAGTTTTCTTCAGTAATTATTACATTCATAACTTTATAAGTTATAATTTATAAATTATAACATAACTTAAGTCTTTTGCGATAA
>JAQFZM010001395.1:0-18609 GCA_034695785.1 Galumna obvia | reverse complement strand
TTAAACCTTAGCCTAAGTTCACAAAAACTATCTAGTTCATAAAAACAGACGTTCACAAAAATGGCAGTTGAGTGTATTTGTTTTCGAGAGCCAACTGCTTCTCTTCTTCTGCACAAACACCTTGCAATAAGGCATCAATTCTGATGCAGACTCTCGAGGGGACAGTGAAGAATAAAACCAATCCAATAACTTTCAATAAATTAAAGTTCAATTCACAAGAATTTGATTATATTTAAAACTTTTTCTGGTAATGGCTTCCAACAGAGATTGCCCTAACTAGAGCCAGTTCTACAAATTATCTAGCATAACTAAATCCAACTGGAAAATTCTGGTTAGTTTTTCATCATATTATAAAGGATGGAATATAAACAAGGTCAAATCAATTTATTTAATATATTCAACTGAAAATTGTTAAAATTATGAAATAAAATAAAAATAATAATAATTATTGTTATTTTAAAGACGTATATGATTTCAAAATATATTTACCAATTTTAGTAAATTTCAATTTAAACAATAATAATAATGACAGGACAAGGGTTCCAACCCTTACACTATGATGAAAAACTAACCAGAATTTCCCACTTGGATTTAGTTAATTTAGCAATTACAAAGGTTTATCTTTACAGCATTAACACAAAACAAAGAAGTATTTTCAAATTAGTGCGAGTTTACCTAAATTAAAAACAAAGCAATGCATTATATGAAGAATAAGAAAATAACCTTATAATTAACTAGGTATTTTATCCAATTTGTATAAAATGTTCACATAATGCTTATTCTAATTTTTTAAAACTAATTTTTGTCATAAACAAATTAACTTATTAACCTTTTTGAAATTATTTATTCTATTAGGTGAAACAAAAAGAATTTATTAAATTTATAATGAAAGAGTTATTATTTTGTGATTCAATTTTAAATAAGAAGATTTCATTCGTCACAAATAGTTTCATTTAGTATTATAAAAATTTAAAGGTATATAAATACATTAGTAGTTTAATTTCAATTTTTAAATTTTAATTTTATTTTGATTCTATTGAATTTTTTTTAAATATAATTAAAATCTATTTACATTTAAAAATTTATAATATAATTTAATTAAACTTTAGGGAAAATATCAATTCAATTAAAAGATTCAAAATAAACTTACTTAGAAAACCTCCCAAAATGAATAATTTGAATTTTTGGTTCGATTAATAAAATATTAAGAGTATTATTTACAGTTCTATGACACACTTTTTAAATAAATTTAATTTCCAAAAATATTTATTTGATAATTTTTCAGATTTATTCAGACATATTTTAGGCTATTTAATTTATCAGTTGTTTTTCATTCATTTCTACATAAATATTCTAGATTAACTTAGATGATAAATATTGTAACTCATATAATTCATTATTATTATTCATAAATTACGATCACCGAATCATATTTAATAATTTAAAATAAATTAATGGTGGATTTGTTTCGATCAAATCAATTTTATTAGAAAAATTCAACAATTTCAATCTAAAATAAATTATCTTTTATATAGTTTTTATTTGTAATTTTAAATTTAATTAATATTTAATTTTTTTTAATATAATAGAAAATATTATAAAATTTAAAATATAATAAGTTTATTATAATTAAATTGTTTAATATCTTAATATTTTAATAAATTTTAATATGAAATTATAATTTTTTAAACACTTTTGAATAAAAAATAAATTTAAATTATATTTAGTAAATTTTTACGGATTATAAAATTAATTATGATTTAGATAACAGTTTTTACATAATGTTTGAGTTCAGGGATGGCCATGGTCAACTTGACAGGGGGGGTATTGCTATTTTTGACTACTTTTCTCTTTGACAGGGGGGGTATTTTCAAAATTGACGCCAAACCTAAAATAGGTAGTTTTATAGGTGTTTATGGGAATTTTCTTGCTTTTATGAACACAATTCACTATTATTTAACGTTTTCTAACATAATTAAGCGAAAAAACTAAAAATTTATCGTAAAAAATGATTTTTTCAAAAAATAAAAATTTTAAGTCAAAAAATTCAAAGTTACAGCTTATTGATATGCGTTAAAAACCGTAAATTTGACGCTTTTATCAGTTTTTATTATATTTTTTGTTATTTTTCTTATTATTTACAGCTTTTTATTCATATTTTCTCTCAATTTTTTCTCTTTTGTGAAATTTTCTTTCTTATTTTTCTTGCTGATGCATTATGGGGGGTATGAAGTCGATCACAGAGGGGTATTTTGGGCTATACCCCCCGCAGATGGCCATTACTGACATTAAAACATATACACCTTGTTTCAAAACTAACTTGGACAACTTAACTAGCTATATTTTCCATACACATTGATGAAATTCAATAAAATTTTATACGCGGATACAATAACTTCCCCGATTGATTAATATATTATTTATATTTAAAATACTTATTTTTAAGTTTTTAAAAGTTATGAAAATTAAGATATTTAGTATTTTTTGTATGATACTCTCTTAGGTTATGTGCCTTCTGAGGACTTTATCTTAATTTTGATCAAAATGTTCCAAGCAGCAAAATTGTTCCTACTTTTATACCTTATTTAAAAATCTCAGAATAACTAGTGAATTATCTGATGCAGTTTTTCATATGTGCCCTAATTTTTAATTTTGCTCAAAAATTCTATATTCAACCTACCATAGTTTTGTCATTTCTTAACCGTTTTTAATGAAATTGGTATCAAATTTAAGATATTAAACAGCCCTTTGAAAATCCGTTTACAGAATTAGAATCGGCTAAACTGTTCAACAGCAACCAAAAATAATGTGTTATTTTTACTTTTTGAGACCCCTAATAATTGTGTCCAAAAATCAAATATAATAATTTTCAATCGGGGGAGATAAAGTATCGGGCTTTAAAATTTTATTGAATTTCATCAACAGATTTAGAAATTATAGCTTGTTGAGTTGTCCTAGTTAGTTTTGAAACAAAGTGTATAGCATTCTTTATAAAAAGTAAGGGAAGTCTATACTAAAGCAATTTTATAAAAGTACTAGCGTCTAAAAATCTGAGCTTGGATTAAGAGTAGAATTTGATATAAATTATAACTCACTGGACATAGAAATGCATACATTTTTTACATTAAGCATTAGATACAGTTTAACACATTTATAAATCAAATATGTTAAATACTTAAATAAACATGATCGAACACAAAGAACATTCTAATTTTATATAAATGTGTTAAACTGTATTTAATGTTAAATGTGCTCATTGTTTTCAATTCTATGTCCAGTGAGTTATAATCGATATCAAATTCTACTCTTAATCCTAGTTCAGACTTTTAAACGCTAGTACTTTTATAAAATTGCTTTAGTATATTTGCAATAAAGTATTTATTTAGAAAAGTTATGATATATACAATGAAATCTTTAATAATTGCATTAAATTTACAATTATTTACAAAGATAATTAAAATATGGTTCAATTGTTTTTGTACATGATACCCTTAAGCAAGCTGCTAGATTATCTTGAGAAATTATATTAGAATATTCGTTTTTCCTTAATTTCAATTTTGAAAATAAAGATTCACATAAATACTGAGAGTGAAATATGGTGCAAAGGACAAGGGGCGGATTAATATTGTGATTGGGCGAGGGGTTTTATCATGCATATTCTATAGGTAATCGTTGCCCCCACCTATCCCGAAATTATTTTTGAAATCGATGCAGTTTAAAATTTTTAAAGTTAGATTAAGTGAAATCTATAAGCATTGGATCTTTGGGGGTAAATCGAACTATTCTGAAATAATGCGAGAAACAAAACGCTACTTCTCTATAAACTGCCTATTTTTAAGCTGAACCTATTCTGAAAATTTTACATTTTTAAGATTGGTGGGCGGGGTCTAAATAAGGTTTCAAAGTTCTATTTTTCCCCATAGATCTAATGCTTAAGGATTTCACTTAATCTAACTTTAAAAATTTTCTACCGCATCATTTCAAAAATAATTTTGGGTTAGATGGGAGGCAACTATTACCTATTGAATATGCATGATAAAACCCCTCGCCCAATCACAATGTTAATCCGCCCCTTGTCCTTTCCTGAAAGTTTGATTTATAATTTTTAAAAACATCTGGAAGATTTCTAAAAAATTGAATTTTCTCATCAAATTTTGTAAATTTTTAAAAATTTGTTTTATACTTTTGCAATAAAACATATTCTTGTTTATATCACAATACCTAGATAAAATTAATTCATTATGATATTCATCAATCTTAATTTAATTACCTTTAATAATAATTTGAAGAAAATTTAATAATTAATTAATAATTTTTAACTTTACTTTTGATAATTTTTTTGTCAACAATACTACGCAATAAAGCTCTTTGAAAGGGAATTTATCTTGGTGAAAATATGTAATGATTTATATGAAACTTAAACTTTGTTAATGAATGTACTTGATCGGTTCATACATTAAGTATAATAAACAGAGACGGGACATTGCGTGATTGCAACTACAGTTAAAGCAAAAATATTTAAAGATTAACAAAGGTTTTTAAAACAAATAATTACGTTAATTTTAGTTAGTTTTTAATGAAAATTTTAACAAAATTTTCATTTTAATGTTTGAATTCTTAATCCTTAGGTATTTTAATGCCTTTTTCTTAAACTTAATATTTATCTGAAATTTGCTCTAATCTTATCTCTAAACTATTGATAAATAAATCCTTTCACTAGTTTTGCTAAAATTTTGAAATATTATTTTTGTAAATAAAAATCTAACGATTTATTTATTTCAAATTTGTATTATAAATAAAATGTTTCACTCCCTATGTACTAAAGGTGAATCTCTGCTTTACAGCATCGATGGGCCTTCAGTACACTTTTTAGTACAATTTTAGTGCATATGCTATATGACATGTGCAAGCGCATTAAAGCTACTCATATATAACATTCATTTTGACTCACTTCTGATAATTTATTGTAAACAAAACTATGCAATAAAACTATTTTGAAAAAGGTTTCACCTTGCTAAAAATATGGAATGATTTATATGAACTCTATTCTTGGTTAATGAATGAATATGGTCGGTTCATACAGTAAGTATAATAAATTTTTTCACTCCCTATGTACTGAAGGCCCATCGCTGCTTTACAGGTTTGGCTCAAATCATTTGCTCACTTACCAAATTGAACTGGAAAACGCTGTATTTTAATATAGACTTGTATACAAAGAGTTTGGTTTATAAGTTCATAAAACCCTACTTTTCACAAAACTTGAGTTCATAAAAGTGGGTATAATTTTAACAATACTTCTATGTAAATGGTTCTGAAATTTTAGCATAAGTTCACAAAACCTGGTTTGTTCACAAAACATGGTGTTAATAAAACTTGCAGGTCAGGTGTATATATAAATAACGGAACTAAAGATATCTTTGAATATAAATTCAAACTTTAAAACATAAAATAAAAGTTCAAACTTAAGTAAAAGTGAAGCAGCGCTGACAAAGCGCTATTTACCGGCACTCAAAACACCCCATATCATTAGAAGTATTAAAATATATTATTTAATCTTAATATTTATTTTTTGTAAATAAAATAAATTACCTTTGAAGAGGTGAACACCATAACAGTTGACAATTACATCTTTTTCATAGTTATAACATTAAATATTTTCAAAATAAAAATAAAACAAATAATTTCAAAATTTTAATTTTATTCTTTAATTTTTTTCTTGTATTCAATTAGGATTTCTTGTCATTTTTAATATTTGTATTTGAATATTTATATTTTTTAAATTTGTTTATATAAAACATATATTTTATTAAATATTTCTCCTTATTGGCCTTTTCGTCTTTCAAATCTTTCTCCAATTTCTTGATTTTTAGCACCAATTGTGCCATTCCTGGAAGATTCACACTCTTCATCTTCTTTTGATGAATAATTAAATAAATATTTAAAAAAAATATAATATAAATTTTTCATTAATTTTAAATTTAATATTAATAAATTTTTATTTTTTCAATAAATTGAGCATTTTAATTTATTTCCTGAGCATTGAAGAGATTGACGATCTCATTAATATCCATTAAAATAAAATTGAATATTACCGTCGTGGAGGATACTTCTGGGCTATTTATTTCGTTGGAAACCATAAACGGATTATTTGAATTTTCCAAAAACTCGATAGGATCCACGTCCATTCGCTCATTTCATTCAATTCTTCTCTTAATTTCATTTAGAGTTTCTTTAATCTGGCTAATCTCTTGAAGGATTTTTCATCGCTGATATTTGAATTTATTCTTTTATTCGTTAACTTTTTGTGGCAAATAGAGCAGATTCTAAAATAATTAAATTAATATATTTAATTGGTATAAAAATAATCTTACCTAAATTAAATTTGCAATTCGTGTATAGAATATGGGTTCCATTGTAAGACGCTTATTTCGCACACACTAGATCCACAGCATCTCATGGTATGACTTGTTCTGGTTGAGCATCTTTGACACTTATTATCCTTTGCTCTCCCATATTCAGTTTTTATAATTTAAAACTCATTTATATACTATTTTATAATAAAGGATCCATTACTTCAGTATATTCTCTTAATAAACATGCTATTATAAAAATATAATTGTTTTAAAAAACATTTATATAAAATATTTTATTTTTCATTTAAAAAAATCTGTTATATAACCTTGAAAATTCATCAAGGAAAGCTGAAAATTTACTTATCTTATCTAAAATAATTTCTATTTCGATAAAAAATAAAAAGTTCATTTAACTTTAATATTCATTTAGCGAAAAAAGGATATTTATATTTTTTCATTTTAGTTTTTATACTTATATACTTATCATTTTTTAAATAACATTCGTTTAAATTTCGTTAAATTTTATCATTGCTAAATATTTATAATAAAACGAAAAATGTTTAAAAATTATGTTTTATCTATAAGTTTAATAAACTATTGTATAAGCAAATAATTTTAGATATATGTATTAAATATTCTTAAAAAAATGTCTTTTTATCGAATAATTACTTGATTACAAAAGAAATCAATAATATCAAAAAATTTTATATAAAACTTATTTTTAGAGTTAAATTTTAAATAAATTTAATATAATTTACCTAATTAGTTTTCTAGAATTTTAATTTTAACCATAAATAAGTAGAAATATACCTAGATACTTTTCAAAAATATATCAATTTACTCGGGGAACTTTTACCCTCAAATATAGACAAAAAATGGAAACAAAATTGACCTAGACATCCTTATTTTTGTATACAGACATTCTAGTAGGGTAAAAGTTTGTTATCGCTAGACGCTTTAGAGCAAAATTGGACTTTAATCACAAACATAAAGAAAGAATGTAAACAAACTTTACCCGAATTCCTTATCTTTGTAAACAAAACATCCTAAAATTAAACGAATCAGAATGACGTGTTTTTGTTTACTTTTAGGATGTTTTGTTTACAAAGATAAGGATTTTGGGTCAAATTTGTTCACATTCTTTGTTTCTGTTTGAGATTGACATCCAATGTTGCTTTGAAGCGTCTAGCTTACTACTAAAAGTTCCGCATCTAAGTTAAAGTGTCTTTTCAAACAAAAGTAAATCAATAAATATGTAAATAAACATGTGTTGAATTAGATATCATTTGATGATATGATCTAGATGTAATATTTCTCAATGAGTTACTATTAACTAACAATTTTCGTTAATTATAAGTTATAAACATAATTTATTGAGTAATATATCGCCATCTTTTTACCTATAATTTAACTATAATATAATAGTTTAATGCAAAGACGAATATTTTAAAAAAGCCATGCTAGTTTTTGATTCGTTTATTTTACAAAAATAACGTTTGTTATTTTCCTTAAAAAATAAAACTTCTGTACAATAAATCATTCATACAAATTATGCTATAAATTATTTATGAATCTCAGAGGGTTTATAGCAAGTTTTAAAACATAATAATTGTAACATAGAATTAAATATATAGCATTTAAACTATACTTCTTTATGTAATCGTATTTAGAGTTTAGACTTATTTTAAAAGATAGCATTAATTAAGAGAATAATATACAATACAATACTCTAAAACCATTAAATTAATCTAAAATCCATATTATAGGGAACGTACTGTGACCTGTGCTAAATGAGCAAGATTATATGAGTTAGTTGTGATTCTGTTGAGTGAAAAGTGTTTTGCATTTGAGTGCATTTTTTGTTATAAAAGGATAGGACTTTGTTAATTGAAAGTATTTCGTATTTAGAGTTCTAAGAGTTCTTTGGGTGAGAGCTATATCGCAACAAAAATTGTTGAATATTATAAACAATTCAGATATAAAAATAAATAATTAAAATATAGACTTTAAACTTGTAATTATACACCACTGAATCACCAATTGATCCCTACTCTGTGAATGCATGGCCTCTACAGCTTAAGACTCATTTTGAGTTTAAAAGCGCTGAAGAAGACATTTAGTTAAATGTCGAAAGTCTCCGCAAAAATACAATAAGTTTATTGTCTACAAGTTGTGGTCTTCATGAAAGCTAAGTTTTCATATGTTACCTTGTTTAATTTATTGTAAACCAACAACACCTAAAGTTTGATTAATTTTCAAATAAGTTTAGTTTCTTTACGATTAGTTTCATTTCCATTTTGGACATCAAAAAACTTTAAGTTTTAAAAAAAGTCAATATTTCTATTGAAGCGAAACGCAATTAAATTTTTTTGCCATTCTTTGGGCTCTGGTCTACCCTTTCTTTAGACTTCCCTAAAGAACATAACATTGATTTATAGGTATCGCTCAAAATGTCTTTTGCAATAAAACTGATGGAGAAATCACTTCAAACATCGAAATACATCGAAACACATCAATGTCTTCAATGATTGTTAATATACTCATAAATTGAAGAGAAATACGAAAAAGAATTCAATTGCTTTAAGCTATTTATCAAATATTTTTTATGACTTTTCTTACATTTTTTTTCTATTCATTGCTTTTCTTATAACGAATAACTGTTCAAACAATAGTTGGAAGAGATATACAATTTGTCTCAAATTCCAGTTAATTATAATCTATTTTTATCATTGAATTTATTGTTTACTTTTGTTTTCATATTATATATAAAACACTTAATAATTCAAATTTGATTAATATTTTCGACATTATTTACAGACAATACTCTCGTCTTTTATTCAATATTTATAAGTGAAGATACGTTTCGTGAGAAAAATCAATAAAGAATTCCAATTAATTCAATTGTTGTGGAATATAATATGACTAAAATCTATTTACAACCTAAAGAACATTTTATATCTTACCAAGCTCATTTATAATTCATTTAGATTGCAAAATAAAATGATCTCTCTTTCAATGATTATCAAAAAATCAAGAAGCCAAATATAGAAATAGAATTGAGCAATCTAAATTCATACTAATTGTAAGGATTAAATATTGATCACTAAATAGTAATTACTTTTAAGCATAGATGGCTAAAGGCGGCCGTTCCAGGGAGGGTATTACCCCACTTTGGGCCAAAATAACCTCAACAGACCTAGTGCTTGTCCATAGGCGTAATGTTAAAAGTTTCAATTTTCCAGGGGGGGTATTTTGAAATACCTCCCTTTTAGCCATCTATGCTTTTTAGTGAACAAACTTTTAAAAGATTTAATAGTTTATTACATCATTAGTCGACTAATAATTACTATATTAATATTTTATCTAGTACAAATGGAACAATACTTCATTTATTTTCATATTACACGATATGTTTTATGGTTTCGTAATTATAATATTTGATATAAATATTAATATTTAGGAATTATTTTGCGAAACATTAGTTATACTTTCAATAAGTCATATAAAGAACTATAAATTATGTATTTCCAGTACTAAACCGATAGTTTAGTCAATGGTTTCTCTCTACTTAACAGATATTGTCTCTCTCTCTCTCTCTCTCTCTCTCTCTCGCTCTCTCTCTCTCTCTCTCTCTCTCTCAACTGACTCAGTTTCTCTCTTTATCCCTCTCTTCCCGAAAAGTGTTTTTTCATTAAATAAATGGTTTTGAGTGCATAAAGAATGCTATTAATATAATAAGTGAGTAAAAGGACGAATGAACTGAAGGATTGGTTGTTTTGCAAAACCATTTATTGAATAACACTTATCTTTAATCTTATGCTATATTTCCAAATGTCTTATCACTCATTTATATAACAGAAACAAAATCTTTAAATAAAAAGCCATAAATATTATAGTTATATAATAAGTGTTCACTCATTTTGTCGAACACATTGTTTCCATTTAGCAAAGGATCCAATGAAAGGGTGATTATCACTGCTTAAAACAAGTGGTCATTTATTCTTTCATATTGTCATCTATTTGAGGCACTACACTTAATATAATGCATCTTGGTTAATTATTAAATAATTAGAATTTTTTGACAATTTTTAAAATGAAGTATTAAAATAATAAATTTGGAATTTTTGCCAAATAATAATAAGAGTACTTAGAAAATATAAAACAAATAATCTAACCAAGAAAGTTTCTAATATTAGAAACAAGACATTAAATAAAGTTTATTATAATTAAGAGATGACTATATCTTCTAACAAATAATCTTTTTCTTAAAGAGAATAATAATATTCATAATAATAATTAATGCATAAAATTAATAAGAAATTTTAATATACATAATTATCCAAGCACAAAATTCATTAATATCTATTTTTATAATAAGAAATTATTTCTTAATATTAAGAAATAATATATTTTTAATAATAATTAAAAACAAATAAAATGAAACAATATTTCACAATATCCTAGACAGTCTGTAAAAAGCAGTATTTTACGAAAAAATACACCTGGGTCAGAATTAAAATAAAAATATTATGGTTTTATCATAAAATCTAAAGAATACTTCGAATACATTTTATTATTTGACTCTTAATTTAGAAGGAATTACTTAAATTGCTTTTACTTCTTTTCAATCGACACATATTACTCGAGGGAATCTAATTATTATATGAATAATAACACCATAACAAGATTTGGGGTCAATTAAATATTGAAGTAAAGTTTAATTATATTTATATATATTCTGTGTTTTCATTAAAATAAAGAAAAACAATTTATTGAATAAAAAAATTATATTTTTTTCTATAGAAATATAAAATTTTTATAAAAAACAATTTTATTAATAATTTTATCTCAAAATTCCCTGAATTTCAACTCATTTTTATATCTCTAATGAGTCGAAGAAAGTTTTTTTTTATTTGTGTCTTCAATAGAAGTTAAGTTGAGCTCAACTGTAAAATTGATAATATTTCTAATGATATCTAATTTCAGACGTCTTTTGTTAAGAAAAAGACAAAACGACTTCTTTTCAAATGAAGTTTTAGTTTCAAATATTATCTCTATTTTGTTTTAAACATTATTTAATTCACTAAAATTACAGTAAAAATCCGTTAGAGTTAAGCGATATTATTCTATTCATTATTTTATTCAAAGAATTTTATAGTTCAATCGAGCATAATGTAAATGATCATAATAAAACTTATCATTAACTAGATTTCATATCATTGTTTCTGATTAAATATTCATGGTATTATTTATAAAGATTATGCTTAATATAAAAGTTGAAAATTTATAGACAAAAAAGTGAAAAATATTTTCTCGAAGAATAAAATTTAAAGTTTTTTTCTGATAATATTTCAAATCCGGAATAAAAGGAAATTCGACTAAAACTTCACAAAACTTTAATAATTTTATGATAAAAACAAAAAATAAATACCAAAAATGTAATTTAATGTTTATTACAATTGCAATAAAAGTTATTTTTCAATTTCAACCAAAACTGACAATAAATACAGTCGTAGTGTCGGATGTGATTCGTTTCATAACAATAAATAGAAAATATTGAAGAAAACGATGAAAACTATGAAAATTTCGTTAAATGTGTTAAAAATTAATGAATCGAAACGACAGATATTTTCCGTTTTGGATGAATAACGGAATAAAGAGTTAAACGACTGCTTTGGGAAAGACTCGAGAAACTGATTCTTCACAATTGCCAATAGAGTGAAACCATTTTTCTCTCTCTCTCTGTCTCTCTCTCTCTCTCTCTCTCTCTCTCTCTCTCTCTCTCTCTCTCTCTCTCTCTCTCTCTCCGAAGATACGAACACAAAAAGAAAATCATTGGATCAAAAGCCAAGAACATATTTCGGAAACGGTTATAATTTACGGGCGACCAGTTTTCAAATAAGCAGAACTCTTATGGACGGACGTTATCTGTCTGTTCAGTGAATTGACAGCAATATTTCTACTCATGTAATAATAGTGGAGACCGTAATCCCCTTTGAAATGTTTCGACAACAAGTTTTAGAGGAAAAGTTTTACAAAAAAAGGTCTTCAAAAGGTCTAATGGTTTTCAACACTATATATCTCTTTAAAAGTATTGAAAAACGAGTTTCTAATTAAAAATATTTAATTAATTTCGTTAATAAAAACATAATTTCGATATTCTTTTGCAAAAAAAATGTCTTTACATCTCTTCAAATACTGTCTATTATTGAATGCAATATATATTAAAAGCCATTAAAGTCTTATATCCTTAAAAGCTGTTAGATAAGGAAAATTGCCTTGCTCAACTCATTTTTCATAGTTTTACTAAAATTCCCATAAAATCGATCTTTAATTCGATTAATGGAAAGAAAACATAATTCCCTTAAGAATAGTTGTAACCACAAACTTAGATCAGACAACATTTTGAAGAAATTGAGAGTACACCTGGACCAGGTGACCATGCATAACCTATACAAAGTCAATTACTATAACACATTCACACTACATATCACATTCAATGAATATTTTAACATTTTTGGGTTGAGAGCATTGTTTTCGTTTGGTTTCATTGAAAAGAATCAGCTTTACCTCAAAAATCTTGTCCGCCATTCCTTCCTCTTTATTGTTTTTTCTTTAGCTTTTCTGCTAAAGAATGTCATAAATATAGACTAAAGGATCGTTTCATTTCATTTTACTTTATTTTTTGTGTTTGAGATAAACTTAAGGATCAATAAATATATTAAAACAACAAAAAAGTGTGACTCTTATGACCCAAACATTTGGTTTTAGTAAAATCGTTTGATTACGAGTCGAGAATAAGAATCTTATAATAAAATGTGAAAAAATAGCTTAACTTCTCATCGAAGGCTTACCTCGATAATAGAGAATATCAGGTTCAATTTGAATCAAACGGATTCAGTCAACCGCAGAAATACTTCATATAATTGTCAGATAAATATTTAATGTAATTATTATTTCATTTATTTATAAAACAATTAGGAGTTTGAAAAGTTTCGCTGAAATCAGCAGCTTTTCATTTGCCAATTTGCCAAGTTAAATAATTCACTGACAAATCTAGCGTTTCATCAAATAATTAGATAAATAAAAGTCATTTAATGTCAATAATGTTAGAAAAATGAGTTGATTTTCGATCAAATGTGACTTCAATTTGTTATCAATTAGTAGTAAAAACAAATTAAGAGTTCAATACTTTTTCTATTGAAACTCAACAGAAAAACAACAGTTTTTACCAAAAAAAAAACATTCATTTAATAAACACTAAACAAACAAATAATATATAAATACGACTCAATTCATTAATTTTCTTAAAATAAATGTTTTTTATCAATGTAATTAGCAAGTTAAGTGTTTTCGATAGTTGTTGAGTTAATTGATTATTTTTAAGTCAATTAAAGTGATTTCAAATCTTTTAGAAAACGTATACCGAATGAGAGAACTCGTAATTCTCTAAAAGTATTGGAGTCCAAAAATGCAAACAATATTAGATTGTGTGCTGTTTTGCAGAGCATCTGAATTATCCGAAGAGCTCTCACTCTTATAGATGAGAGTTGTGTTCAATTGGTCTCATAGTGTAAGTCATGCGCTCAGAGTATAGAAACTCTATGGAAAACATCCATCAAATGGTGACGAATGCTTTTCGAGTATTTCTGTTGAAATATTGAATAATTTTTCTCTAAAAAAAATCATAACTGAAATGAAAAATATGTATTTCTATATTGAATTTATTTAAATTTTGTCTTCAATTCTGACTAAACCTCTCATCTAAAGAAGTGTTGTATAACACGAGAGGAAAACATTTTAAACACTAAATATATGTTAAAACTCTCTAACAATTTTTCGTTAGTTGTCATCAGAGCTATGGATATAAGAGGACAGACATCGCTCGAGTCATGTCTCACTCGTCAGTAACACATTTTTCAAACAGAAAAAACCCATTTTTCGACTAAAAGAAATCAAAAGAAGGACTTAAAGAATTGTTTGCAAATAAATTCTAAAAAATGTAAAAAAATTGTTTACATTTAATCCCAGTTTTCTATTCACTAATAAATAGAAATGTTTTTATCAAATATTCATTCATTTTAGAGACCAATCGATAAATGGTTTCAATAATTGAAAATTCAAAAATCACTTCAAATAAGTTTTATCGTTGACTTTTGAATCCCTGTTTGCGTCAAATTTTCATATATTCAGAGCTCTTTTCAATTCCATTATTGGAATCGATTCCATCATAAAATTTTAGAATAAATATCTTTTCAATAATTTATGTTAGGAATATTTGCCAGGTTCATTTGCTAAGTTCTAAACCCACCTTTTACTAAGTAAATGGCAAAAGTTACTTGGAGTCAATTTTAAAACTTGATTTAACCAGAATACTTTATAAAAATAACTCAGCAAATAATTTTAACCTGAACTGTGCTTGCTCATCCATTCAATTTCAGATAGTGATTCAATTATTGTAATAAGTTTTTCTCAATAACTGAAAAGCCTTTTCTCTATTCAATCAATTTTTGACTTCAATTAAAATAATTAAATTAATCTCATTTTAAGCACAATTTTCAATGAAACAAATGTAGTATTTATGGCATCACTTTTAAACCTGCAAAATTTTTGTCAGTATTTCTTTGAAAATCTCGATTAAAATCTTAAAATAGTGACAAGATTCAATTTGTTTTCTCAATTTTGAGTCTTACAACTCATGTATTTTAAGGGACATTTGAAAAGAGAATTCAACTCTTATTCTGTGAAGAATTGACGCCTACTTGGCTTCACCTCATCTACACTCAATTTATTCTAAATGTACTGGCTTACAATCTTAACTCTGGCTTTTGTTGTGCAAATGAATGGCAGACAAAATTCAGTTTTCATTTGTCAATAATTAAGTGTCAAATGCATTGCTTTGAGTCAAATAAAAATTTAATTTGAATTCCAAATGATATTCACTTTCGAATAATGAATGTTATCCTCCATTAAAGTTCTTCTAATTATACAGATCTTAGAAATTGTATTAAAGATATTTATTTGATTTTAAAATATAACTTAAATAACTAATTATTTCAATAAACTTTACCTCAAAAGTAGAAATTCTATTATAAGTAAAGATAATCTTCTTTTCAAAATTTATAAAATTCTTATTTAATTTAAAATAATTGTAACTAGGTTATTCAAGCATTAAACACTAATTGTAACAAATTCAATGAAATGATACCTTTCTCTCTCTCTCTCTCTCTCTCTCTCTCTTTCTCTCTCTCTCTCTTTCTCTCACTCACTCACTATTATTGTAATATTATATCCTTGTTCAGTATTCTGAGACAATTCTCTGAACCATTAATATTCAGGAAAGACTTCGTAACCGATTTCGGGCCGAAATTCTGATTAGAAAGACGTGAAGTTCACAACTGTTGTCCACTTCAGTGAATGACCTCTCGTTTGACAATTGATTCAATTTAAGAGAAAGAAGGGCTCAAATGATGCCATTTCTAAGTTTTGTTGAAAATGTATATAATTTTCTTACAAAATATATTAAGAGTTTGAGGCGAAGGCATTACAATTGAAAGTTTAATTTGAATTTTAGTCTATAAAATAGAACTACTAGTAGTATATTAGCAAGGTAAATAACTTGCAGCTATTCATGACTAAAGATATGTAGTTCACTGATAGTGAGGAGAGTCTAATATTTATTTATGGTAAATACATCAATAGATAAAAGATCAGAGAAGTTGCAGCTCAGAATAATTTATGACCAAGTTAATTTTGAGCCAATCTTCAGCACAAAACAATGCATTATTCAAAAGTCAGTACTGAATGAAATCGTTTTATTGACGATTGAAAGAAACGGTCAGAAAATTTCAGAGAATTAAAAACGTATTATAACAGAATTTGGGAAAATATTTCAAATTTAACGATCGATTCTCATATTCTTATATCTGTCCACTCAGTTGGCTCTGAATAACACAAAGGAAAGACACAAAAGTTTAACTTAAGAACAAATATTCGATGAAATTTTCAATTCTAAGAATACATTTCGACAATATTTCAAAAACTATTGAATTTAAAAACATTTCTTATATTTTACCGAAAATTTTACAAAAATTCTCTTAAAATACATTTGAAATGTGAACTCAAATCAAATTTATATTTTCAACTCAAATCAATATCGAGTCAAATGTTTTACTTAAGAAATAATTCATATCTTTAAGAGAGAGACCGACCCATGAGTCACATCTGAGTCTTATTAATATTTCATCCGAAATGTAAACTAGAGGCCACAGTCGGTTAACCCATTTCGGGTTTTGATTTTAACCTTCGGGCCGGTTCGGGTTTTTTGAGAAAAGTCATTGGGGGTGTGCGGGCTTTTTCGGGTTTTTGTATTTTATTAAAATGTATAAAAGTTGTAAAGTTTTTTATGAAAATAATAATTGAAAAATATTTATTATTGATATTTGAGTTTTAAGTTTAAAAATTAGAACAGTTTTATTAATTTAATTAACTTAATTAAAGAATGTTTAAATAATTTTCAAATATTTTAATTTATTAATTGATCAAGTATATTTTACTTCAAATAATGTTATTAACAGTAAAACGAAACTTAATTTTAATATAAATTTTTTATTTTATATTAAATATTCAAGTATCAGACGAATAGAATAAATACCATTATTTGACTTTTATTCAGAAAATAAATATATGTTTACTAAATTCTATATAAAATTTAAGTTGTGTCGACTCACTTTGAAAGATAATTATTAAATTGAAGTAAAAGTTAATAAAAATTTTTGTTAAATACATATATATTTGATTTATATCATTTAAATATATATTTTCTTAATTAACCACTTAATTAAAAATTTCGGGTTTTTCCGGGCTTTTTCGGGTTTTTTTTCGAAATAAAGTTTCGGTTTCGGGCCGGTTAGGGTTTTATGATTTAGATTCTGGCCGGTTCGGGGTTTAATATTTGCCTCAACTGTGGGCTCTAATGTAAACTAAAATAATTATAACATCCGGTACTCAAAAATTTTATTCAATTTTGTTTCAAATATTATCTGAGTATTACTCATAAAAAAATTGAATTTCAATTAAAGTTGAACTAAAATTTCATAGTTAACATTAAATTTATTAATTTAATATGAATTTTTCTTAATATTCGTGAAATTTGGTTCAAATGTAATAAAATGGTCGCAAAGAAAATCTCTGCAGACCTTAAAAATGTTGTGAAAAGAGTGTAATAATAAAGACATAAACGACTTAAGAAAATATTATTTGCTTTTCTTTATTACTTCGGCTCCGAATAGACATAAATTCAAATTTAAACTGAAAAGAACACAATTCATATATAAAAAGTTTTATTCTGTCAACAAAGGAGAGGGAGGGAGAAAGAGAGAGAGAGCGGGTATCTGTTCCAGGAGAATTGATTTTCCATAGAGTAAGATATGAAAGGGAAAAATGTGTTTTCATTTCGTAGATATTGTTTTTAGGGAACTCTAATATTAAGAGTGGACTTTAGTTTAAGGACACAAAAATGATATAAAAAGTAATTGGTTTGTAGTTTTCAGTTATAAATACGCCATCGGTTGCAGAACACGAAAACATTTTCAAATAAAAATAATAATCAAAATTATTTCTCTCTTTCTTTCTTCAAAAACTGCGAATAAATGAAGGGATAACAAGTATTGAGAAAATGTTTAAATTTGAAGAGAATTTCTATAAAATGTATTAAAACAATTCTATTTCAATAAACTATCGATGAGTCTATAGTTTTCGCAAATTCAATGTTCTAAAACTTTTTTCAATATTATATGAAATTTCTTTTTATTTTATATTTCAAACAAATGGTTGAAACAAATATTGTGAGCCAACACTCCTCTCAAATATTACTTTATTATTGATTTCAAATAAATCACAATAAAAACAAATAAGAAATAACGGAACAAATTTCGACTTATATTAACTCTTGTGAATAGACTCTATTTAATAGAGTCTAAATAAGATCTCAAAAAGTGTCTTGTTTATTTTATAAAAAAAATTCAATATTCTATTAGGAGATATGTTCAATCAATTCTTATTTAATTGATCAAGGTTCAGTTGATTTATTTTTTGCATAAATTAAAGAATAAAAATATAAATAATTAATAGTTTTGCATTAAAATTAAAACAGAAATATATTTTCTAGTTTAGTTTTATTAACACTAGGATTACCAACATGGCAATAATTACCAGTTAGTTTGAAGATTTTTAATTACAATTAAACCATGATAGT
>JAQFZM010001394.1:0-18638 GCA_034695785.1 Galumna obvia | reverse complement strand
TCGTTTTTTAAAGTTTTTGGGACTCTTTTATCCGATCATAACTTTAATAATATAAAAATTGTATCGACATAAGAGTTGCATCGATTAATAGATGTTTAGATATTTAAAATATTTAATATTTAAGGCTTAAAAAATATGTAAGTTTAACAAGATACAATTTAAAATTTGTTGTTAAAATTATAAACTTAATAAAAGTTGATATACAATAATTAATAAACAATAACTAATATTAATAACTCATAACTCTTATTCAGTGAATAAATTTTTTGAAAATTATATTTAATAAATACTATGAATTCCTGAGATTTTATTAAACAGAAAATGTTTTATAAATAAATTCAAAGTATTTTTTGGTTATAATATATCCTAATATATAAAACAAAGTTTTGTTTATCAAACACACATCGAAAATGTTCTCATTTGAAGTTTAAGTGAAAAGGGATTAAAATTTAGTGACATTTCCTAATGAGAATAAGAATGAGTAAATCTTTACTCAGAGGGGGTCATACTCTCAAACTAATCGATTCTGTTTGAATTCTGTATCGATAAGATTGAGGGTAACTTAACTTAACTTAACTTAACCTAATCGTTATAATCGTTATAACGTTTGAAATTAAATATAAAAACTGAGAAATTTGAGACTCTTTTGCAATGATTTTGTTATTATTTTGATTAAAATTATGCGATAAATAGTCAGTGATTTTAATTGAAATAAAGAGTTGAATCAATTTCTATGGTATTGAAGTGAAGTGAGATTCTGTCTGAAAGCGATCCAATCAGAATCACACGAATCCGATGAACGGCTAATACTTTTGTTTAAGTGAATGTCCTTCGAATTCGAATAATCAGATTTAGAGTCACTTTTTGAAGGAATGGTTGGGTCGGAGTGAAAGTGTGAGAAACGCATTCTCTTTGTTTCGAGTGATTGAGTTCGACATAAAGTGTTGTTTGAAAGCCTTTTTTCAAATAAGACTTCTTGACATTCATTTATTGTGTAGAGACGATCGGACGGCGCTTTTCCTACTTTTCTATAACTGCTTCGTCTGCTTTTAGGACACTCACAACTAAGCCTTTTCTTAGTGAAAGGACGAGCGCTGACACATAAAACCTGATATTGAAATTGAGATTCTCTTCTTTTCAATTGATTGATACGGTTTTCGTTGACATCACTGACTGACACCATAAGTCTGTATATCATTTCTGCCGTTTCCAAACGAATTGCTCTCCAAATGGGTTCCAATTGTTTCGGTCCGACAAACACTTTATCATCGGATATAATACTCAAACTAACGAAAGGATGAATTGAATAATTTTTTACTGACATTTAGTCTTAGTTTAGACTAAATTCTGATTTCAAAGAATTTTGATTTATTTTGTGAACTGATTTTGATTTCATATAAATTTTAAGTTATAAAACAATATTTTAAAAATATTGAAATCACGCGAAGAGATTAAATGTCTAAAAAGATTAAAAATTGTTGATCTAATCTCTCGCTTAAAACAATTTATCAAAAAAAAAGTAAACTATTAACTCTTAAATGAGAATAAAATAAGTGTGAAATTTGAATAAATTAGTGAATAAATTAAAGGTTTCATTTCAAACATAATTTGATAAAAAGTCATTGAATTTCTTATATTTTATTTTTTAGAAATATTTTAAAAGATATGAGCAAGGTAGATTATATTGACATTTGCAAAAACTTAAAAGAATCGCTTGAATTGAATGAAAAAAATTGTTTTGAGTGTTATTTTTTGAATGATTTTAAACCTAAACCTAAATATTTGATTCGTGAAAAGATTTCATATCAATAATGAGTTGAAGAAATGGAATTATTTTTATCAGTCAAAGTCTTAATGCCTGAAATATTGTGGCATAAAATCTAATTTTATTTTTGATTCCTCTTAAACTTAAACTTAACTTAAACTTAAAGCTTACTTACGCTCAGAATTATTTTTTTAGAACTTTATTCGACAGAAGTTTTAGCGAACGATATTTCAAAGACTTTTGGGAAGAATTTGATCGATTGGAGCGCTTATATGCCTTTTGAGGGCCGTCCCAAAGATAACTCGTCTATTTATCTGCAATCAGTCAACTAATGCTTCTCTCCATTTATATTCCGACCAAAAGCTGATTCAGTTCTTGCATTCCTGTTATATAAACTTCTTTTTGGTGACTAATATGACATTAATTTAAGACATTTTCCATAACAACTTTCATTTGAATCGTTATCGTAATCGTTATTTCCAGTTTATCCTTGTTTAATTATAATCCAATTGCGGTTTATATTTCTTTTCAAATGCTATCTAAACAGAAAACCCGACCATAACTTAAGTTTAGTCTTTATTCTATTGAAAGCATTTTTATTTGAGAAGTAATCCATAATTTTCAAGAAAAGGTTTAGAAGAGAAAAATTCGCTCGAATTCAATGAATATATTTTTATTGTTTTTGAATGAAATCTAATAAAAGATTAAATTAAATCAAAAGTCTAGTAATCGATCATAAAATACAGACATTTTCTCTTAAATTTAATATTGAAAACTAAGACCACAGACAGAGAATTCCTTTATTCGGACACAAGAAATCGTCAAATATTATGTCTAGAATTTGAATTTTCAGTAAAATTCTGATTAAATCTATGATATAAGGAATGGTATAACTGATCACAACTCTAATTCTGAGTGAAACCAGTGATCATTCATTTAAAATCTGCTAAACTTTTCTATTTTTTTTGTTGAATTTTAAAGTATTTGTTGTTTAACTCGATTACAGCCATAATTCCGCCACAAATACCACATTTGAAAAGATAATAGAGGAGTGGTATATAGAGTGACTGTGCGACCAATATAACCATTCTTAACGATCGTAATTTATAAATCCTGAATCAGTGATAAATATTACTTATAATTTGCTGACAAACAAATTCTCTCAAAACGTATATAGAATAGAGTGGAGAGAGAGAGAGAGAGAGAGAGAGAGAGAGAGAGAGAGAGAGAGAGAGAGAGAGAGCAATGAAGTAAACACAGGATTCGGCACTATTTGGTAAAACAGAGTCAATGGTTGAGCGGAACGTTTGGTCTGTTGGGCCAAAAATTGTTTGGCAAATAAGTGTAGACAAAGTGCGGACTCAGTGTTTGCACAACAATATTATTATTATTGAGAAATTGAATTAAAAGAACTGTTGAATTGCTGGTGGTCTCAAACTTTGTTAAGTTTACTCAACTCATGTCAGGAACGGCCATAATTTGCTTATGGAATCACAAAAACCAACGAATTGTAATCTATTGTAATGTTAGTTATGTTTAGTCAAACCTAATTCAAGTAAAAGTGCTGTCAATACAGTTAATGCATACTTACTATTGATATTCAATTTAAGGTTCAAAATCTTTAAAAATGTTTGCGACTCCGGTTTCCTCAATAAAACCCTCGAAACTCAATAAACAACATTAAAGCCTCACTTTTTTGCCTTAAGTTTGAATCTATAATTTCATTCAAACAATTATTAGTTTTCATGAATGACAGACAAATTGCGTTTGAGTGCAAAACCACTGATCAAAGTGTTGGTCAGACCTGTTTGACCGCTCAAACACCATAACACCATAAATCCAATGCTAGTATTATAACCACTTTTATATTCTTTGGTTAATATTTATTCAATTAATGGTCGATCAGTTAAAATACAATCAATAATTTCTTAAGTAATCGAATAATAAAAAGTCAATCATTTAATTTAAATACAAAATTAGTTTCAATTTCGACAAAATTTTAAGAATTAGAATTCAATTTCAAATAAATGACTAATATTTTACATATGAATACGTTATGATTAATGGCATCAATGATAGAAAATGTGCTTCACTTTAGAAAAGAACATCCCTTTCCTGAGTTCTAATCCAATTTGTTGGCCATAAAGTGAAGTATAGTTTTGTTTATAAATCATATAAACATATATAACAACTTCTTATTCGGAGAACACAGTTGTGGCCCTTTTAAAGGCCCGAACTGTTAGTAAATGTCATTAATTTTATGTTTCCTTCACTTTAAAGTCAAGTTCTTAGAATCAGACCATTAGAGCTATAACTCAATTCAGAAATACATTTGTCATTCATTTGACTTATCGTTATATCTTTAAATAATATCTAAAATTCAAAATTTAAATATAAAATAAAATTAATGTATTTTTAAATAATTATCAGAAAATAAATGACAAAATAATAAAACTTTTAGAAATGTATTCAAATAAATATTGAAAAACTGTTTATGTTTTCAGTTTCTTTGACTGACGAGTCGGTGATTTTTTCCTCACTTCGGGGGACGACTGACGAACAGTGGAGTCACTGACAGGTATTTGAACCTAAAAAACAAAATTATTAATTGTTTTACATTTAATATATAAATAGTTCAGACCTGATGTGTATTTCGGTCTAATTTAGTATTTGTTTGGGAATTATTTTTCGATGATTTGTTTGAATTAGAAATGAGTCTAACATTTGAGGGTTGCTCTGAGTTCAAGGAATTCCTCAAAAGTGAGGCAATAGTTGTGTCGCTGACCAAATGACTAATGGATTTGGATTCCTCTTCGTTTCGCATTTGATTCTGAAATGTAAGCATTTTAGTGATGAGCCACTCATCGCTTTCAATATTCTCTTCTGAGTCTTTGTTTTTCAACTCTTTCTTAAGGACATCGATTCCATGTCTGAGCGAAGACACTAATCGTAATAACGGAAGAGTCAGATGACGGGAAAGGGTTTCCGGATTTGTACTAATCATATAAAAACTCCAATCAAACTTTAAAATTGACATTTGATTCTTGACTTTGAGTGTGAGTCTCGATGTGTGACAATCGACAAGAAGTATCTCAAAATGCCAGTCATCAGCTTTGGTCACATCCGAGAGAACAGACTTAATGTGTGTCATAAGTCTTTCGCGTTTGATTTCTGATCGATTAAATCTTCGGTAGTGTTCGTCAATATCTCTGCCTTCGAGACATTCGAAGTAAGTCTGTGTCAGATCTGTTACCATAACTGCATAGCAATCGTCTTCGACAATGAATTTTATTAGAATTGTATTATCTCTGCCATGAATTTGACAGTCAATTGAATACATCCACGAAATCGATTCCAATTTCGATAATAAGACGTCCGATGTATTCGCCATAACTTATTGTCATTCAATTAATGGCAAAACTTTTTATATTTATTTTGGATTTTGTTTTGATATTCAAATAGAAATCAATAAAAAACAAATGAAATGTGATTTCAATCGATTATTACAATAAAAAATAATTCAAATAAATAGTCGTTCAGTTGTTTTCAAGTCCTCTAATCTTCAGAATTTCAATGAACTGATGTTCGGCAGATCCGGAAGTTTCATGTCTTTGATCTGTTGCGGTAAATTCATTGACTTCATGGCAGAAACGGCTCGAGCAGGAGCTGCACTTAACCCGGCCTTCAAACACAATAAACACAAAATGGGTTAACACAACACTTAACTCAAACATAACGACATCTCTTGACTAACACTTCTATTCTAAACACAATTTCAAGTCATTTAAACATTGATTTAATTTTTCTTAGATTTGTCTCAAAATATGATTAATTTTTTTTACTTCTTTTTATGGTTAAAGATTTTAATGGGTTTTAGTTTAATTAGTAAACGATTTAAATTAGTTTTAAATAAGTTGTTAACAAACAAAACATAAATGACTTACTTCTTGTTTTTCGATTTTGTTTTGCTCTTCGATTCTATTCGTGATTTCAGCCATATTTGTCTCTAAAACCATTCCTCCCATAACCAGTTCATTGAGGATGTGGTGAACCTAAATATTAAAATTTTGATTAGAGTTTGTCCTCGAATATGAGTCTAACCCTATCGACGTGAAATATTAGATCCAATTCACAGACGTTTTCAAAACATTTGTCTAAAGTCTCGACGAAGACCTCAATTCGAGAATAAATTAGTAAAATATAAGATTCAAAGAGTGGTTACAATTAGTATAGTTTTTGAGTAATACCTGAATTAAATCAAGAATTCCTAATTCACTCTCAGAAGAGTCAACACAAAAGACAAAATAAAGAGTCGCGTAATGTCTATAAATCAGTTTATAATCTGATCCACCGATAAGACTATAATTAAGAGAATTAGATTTAATAAAGTGATAATCGGTTCCGATGGAAACCTTCCGCCTTCGAGGAAATTGCAAACGTTGTCATCTCTTTTAGAAACCAATTGGAATGTTTCGCGAATGATCTGTTGCTGCATATCTTCGGCCTAACCATCGATTGACAACAATTAAACAAAATTTAAGTCAAAATATTTGATAAAAAATTTATCATAAAATTATCGATTGATTACATACATAGTAGTGATAAAACTTTGAAAGTCTGGGCTTTCCATGATTATTGAACACAAGAATAGCCTTGATCATTTTAATTATACTACTCTTTGTTTATTGATAGATATCGACAAATAAATGTTATTTAGAGTCTTATTAGAAGTGACTCAAAATCAAATCAAATGATTAATGTTTTCATTTAATTGTTTAAAACCCATATTTAAACGATTCATAGATTACGTTCACTAAACGAACTCACAATCTCTTAATTTAACTAAATTGAGCCTAAATTGAGCCTAATTGAGCTCTTGGTCTCTTCTATTTTTGGCAAAGAAGTAGTCAAATGTCAATAATGTATTCCTTGACTTAAATTTATAGAAAATTCCACTTAATTTGCAAATCGTGGAAATTAATGATTCCTCTGAGGATCTGTCCATAAGATTAAGATAATAATAATGTGTTTAAAAGATTCTAAAGTTTAAACAAAATTATTTGCTTTTGATTACAAAAAATACTGTTTTGACTTCTTTTAGAATATCTTCAGAATTTGTTTTATTAAAATAATTAATACAATTATATCCCTTTTTATAGATATTCTTTAAAAAAAAGACTTAAAAGTTTGTAATTTTCAAAAAGAGTTATACATTATTTGAAATAAAGTTTAATAATAAATCGTTTGTTAGAGTTTTAATTATATTAAAATTAATTTGTAAAAACTGACAGCTATTGATTTGAACGATAAGATAATTGAGATGTAATTCATTATCAAAATAATTTCAAAATAAAAGTGTACTTTGGTTTGGATTGATTTGATTTTGAGTTCACATCGAAAACAAAATAATCAGTAAATGAGTATTTAGTCGGAGACACTTTTTAATTATTTATCAGACATCAAGACCTGAAAATTTCCAAAATATTTAACTTTTTATAGTTTTATCCCTTTTATATGAAATTAATTTTTGAACAAAATTCTGAACTTATGTTAAATGAGAAAAAGTAGTAATCATTCAAATAAATTATTTAAAACACAAATTATATCAAATGTTTAAAAATTGATTAAAAGCATACAATAGAATAATAAAGATAAAAGTCCAGTGAATAAACGATTAATAACTAATTATTTTGTGATTCTTTTTTAGTCATAATTTTAATAATTAATAAAACATAAGAATTATGAATCTCTTCAATGATTTGTTGAGAATCGCAAAACATTTGTGACATCTCTTTCTTTATACTACACATTGTATTATATTTCTCCTATATTTCTGTCTGACAGTTGTTTTTATCGTTAAAATCTTCTTAAAAATCTGGAAATAAAATGATATGTCCTTAAATTCAAGGACTTTTCCATCACACGAGCAAACCCTCACTCAAAGATCAACAAACGTTTAGTTATTTTCCATTTGGAAATTCATTTTAATCTAAAATTAAGTTATATTTCGCTCCGATTTATAGACAATTTGCAAATCATTTCATTTTTGATTCAACAGAACAAACAGTTATCACAAGTTTTTTTGAGATCAAGTTTTGAATAAAAGCCTCTCTTTTTGTTTCATTCATTTAATTTGAGTTAAAACTCAGTTCTGATTCAACAAAATCTTTGTAAGTCTTTTTAGTTAATTAATTTTTAATTGACTTAAACCTTATATTATATTAACAAAACTTAATTGCTTTTGTTGTAAGTCATCTGTATGTACATGAAAACGTTAACATGATCATTTCCATATGTGAAAGTTGAGATCACTTACAATCAATTTAATCCTTTATATTAAAATATCTTATTTAATGTTATTTCGTGTTTTGACGTATGATTTTAATTATTTCTTAATATTTTTTGTTATTTTCTTTTCTTTTTTAAAATTTTATTATTAGAAGTCACTCAATAGTGAAATACTTTGAATGCATTAATTGAAAGTCATTGAAAACCTAAATAATGATTATTTTTTGTCACTAATTTTTTGTTAATTATTTTTAATTTAAGCAAATTTTTCCTGAAAAGTGTGAAATTCAGTGAAATCCTGAACTAAATTTAACTTTTCCTCATTACTGTAAATCTCATTTTATCGTTTCGTTTCTTTTTTTGTATTTTTAAATCACTTTGTATTGAAGGCACAGAATATTCATTGAGGAGAGGGAGAGGGAGTGCGCAAATGTCTGTCACTTTTGTTTCATTGAATTCTACGGCATTTCCGTCCTGTGATTGTCGTTAATGAATCTCTTTTTTCACTTTAGATCTCAAAGTAATTCCAAATCAAATAATATTTGAAAGAATGTCTCAAAAGAAAAAAGTAGCCATAATTGGATCCGGAAACTGGTATTGAATTTCAAACACAAATATTGATTGAATTTTATTAAAAACATTTGTTTTTCAGGGGTTCGGCCATCGCTAAGATTATTGGACTAAATGTGACACTATTTCCATATTTTGATCGCGAAGTCAAAATGTATGTCTACGAAGAGATCGTTGACGGAAAGAAATTGAGTGAAATAATCAATACTCAACACGAAAATATCAAGTATTTGCCCGGACACAAATTTCCCGACACTATCGTTGCAGTGACCGATCCTTTCGAAACGGCAAAAGATGCGGACATTTTAGTATTTGTTGTTCCGCACGCATTCGTGGCCCGACTCTGTAATCCAATGAAAGGCAAAATAAAGTCATCGGCGATCGGAATATCACTGATTAAGGTTTGCATCGATTTTGATATTGTTTTCTATTATTTGCATTTAAAAAGGGTTTCTCTGAAACACCGAACGGAGGCATTGAATTAATATCAGATGTTATTAAAAACATCTTAAATATCGATTGTGCGGTTCTAATGGGCGCTAACTTAGCCGGAGAGGTGGCCGATGAAAAATTCTGTGAAACTACAATCGGTATTAAATCTAAAATTTAAATGTAATGAGTTTTAACTCTAATAATGGCTTTTGTTTCCCATTTTGTCTCAAAGGATGTCGTTCTAAAGAAAACGGACAAATACTTAAGGATTTGTTCCAAACGGATAACTTTCGCGTAACTGTAGTTCCCGATACATATACCGTCGAAATTTGCGGCGCTCTTAAGAATATCGTTGCGATGGCGGCCGGCTTTTCCGATGGATTGGGTTATGGAGATAACACTAAATCTGCAGTCATTCGAATCGGACTCAAAGAAATGATACGATTTATCAAAACGTTTTATCCCGACGGCACTCAAATCACCACTTTTTTTGAGTCTTGTGGTGTCGCAGATCTTATCACAACCTGTTATGGCGGACGTAATCGAAGAGTTTCTGAAGCGTTTGTTAAAACAGGAAAATCTTTAGACGAATTAGAGAAAGAAATGCTCAATGGACAAAAACTACAGGGATTTCAAACAGCTTGTGAAGTGATGACCTTGCTCAATACTAACGGTCATATCGACAGTTAGTTCACTAAAACTATTATTTAAATCATTTACTCATTTGAAGTCTTTTTTTAAATAGGATTTCCATTAATTAATGCCGTTTATCTGATCGGTCGTCGAGACATTCCTCCCGAGAAAATGTTGGAATACCTGAGATTAGAGCCCGAAGACATGTAAAGAGATTTTATTGTTTAATCAGTTTTAGAGAATTAGTTTAAGACAACTATAGATAAATACACAAAATCTGTGCCTAAAATGTAATTATCAAATGTTATGGTCTGATCTTCAGTTTTTGTGTTACACTTCTTTCGGTTGTGACAAATGACAACTCAATTGTTTTTAAAAACCCTAAAATTTTTTTTAGTTTTAGATATAATTTTCATTTATTAATCAATTATTAGATAAACTGTTTGAAAGGTTTTTTTTATTTTACATTTTAATCAATTATTGTCCTCATATTATGCAACGATTATTACAAATATTAAATATTTATTTTTTATTTTTGTTTGATTCAAAGAAATGATAAATTTTACGACAAATGTTGGGAATAATAATAAATTACTTTAATTTAACGAAGACTTAAATTTGATAATAAAAAATAACGAAAAGATTAGATTAGTTATCGTCTAAATCAGACTCTGAGTCTGTTATTGAAGACTCAGCGCTTACTTTGTATTTATCTTTCAGTTTCTGTAGTCTCGAGAGAAGCAAATTATAATCAAATATTCCGCGATCTTCACCACCGAAGGGATCAATCATTTTGCGATTTGATCGGAACAGATTCTTCTCAACTACTTCTTCATAGTGTGGAAGAAATTCAATGAATGATTTTTCCATCGCTTCTCTGTATTTGTAATCAAATAAAATTAGTAAATAATATAGGAATGGGTGACGAACCGCAACAATTGCGGACAATTCTTAGAATCGTTGTTCACATTTTCAATCATATCACAGACGGCCACTCGAAGTGTTTCGTGAACTATAATATCGTTATATTTCTGGACGGCCTCCGGATCAGTAAATGGAGAGTTCTATAAGTATTAATGAATTTTCAAATTCAAGTGAATAAGAAATGATGACTTTACTCACTTTACTATATCCGGGCTCATTATAAAACGGTTTCTCGTTTAGTAGTGACTGAATCGATAAAAGAACTGCAGATATAGTAAGTGCTGGACTCCAATTGGGACCTAAACCATCATTTTATTTAACACTAATTTAATTAAAAGAGTAATGACATACCTGTCCACGTCCTGAACGATACATAATGTAAAGTTTAGTTACAATTAAAAAGTTTGGGTCAATTCTTACCCCAAAATACTGAGACACACCTTTCCATTCTTATAGAGGTTTGGGTTAAACCTAACGGTTTCGTTGCAGGTCGTCATAAGTTTAACTCTGGGGGGACTTAACAACAATTTAGTCGATAATATAAATGTTTAGTTAATTGCGAACCGAATCGGATAATCCGGAGGACATCTGATATTGAAGAGGAAGAAACCTCCGCAATACGGCGTATCAAAAGGACCGGTAATCAAAGCGTCTATCCTTGAGATGTCGTCCTCGTGAGGAAAGGCTATTATTCCGGGCAGAGGATCGCCGACCATAAGTGAAGTTAAATCTCTTCAAATGTAACCAACAGTTTGTGATCATTCATTCATTCAATAAAGAAAAACCATTTAAAGTACTTCTTTATCCTGAGATATGCCGAAGGAGTCAACGTTTCTCTGTCCCAGTCATAGCTCTCCGAAGGATTCCACGAAGAATTCAAAATATTTGAAGAGTTTTCCATCGATTCTATTAATTGATATTTTTATTAAAACCACAAATTATTTCCAATTAAAACAAAACATTAAAAATTGATGTAATCGTTAGAAATGCTTATCTCTTACTCCTATTGATTCTCATCCAAGAGATGACAACCAAAACACAAGTATGATATCAGGTCCTACTGTTTGACCGATTGATTTATAAGACAATCAAATGATATTAATTGCAATTAAAATCAATTTTAATAAAGAGATTAATTGAGAAAAAATTTGATCTTTTTTTAATTTGAGAGTGAAGTCAAAAGAGAGGTATGCCTTATGTTTACCACAAATGTCGTAATGAATTGTATAATCGATTGTATTTTATAATAATAATAATTAATTAGTTTTAAAATTAATTACTTTTAAAGTGAAATTAAATTTATGTTTTAATTAAAAATTTATATGAAAATCATAATAAAATAAAATCGATTACATTAATTATATGATAAATGAATTATAGCTACACTTCAAATAATGAACAGTATTTGTGATAATAATAATAATAAAACATGTCTTTGACTGCACTCTCAGATGAAAAAAAATTAAATTGTTTGCAATAATGAAATCATGTATAGTGGTTACAACGAGCAAATAAACAGTATTTGGTTGCCATATGCATTCTTACACGTAATACGTACACTATTTGATATCAATTACTTAAGAACTATACGTTTTATTTGTAAGAAAAGTGTGTATTTACTCGTTTGAACGACTTTATTGAGTGAAGAGTTTTGACGTAATTTGTTATTAAAGTATAAGTTGTGTTTTGGGACAACTCGTCAGACGTTATGCTTATGTGTAGCGCAAAGTAATGGCGATAACGACCGGCAAATCGTCTTCGCGTTCAAAAGAGGCCAACAAATCTCAGTCACTTCAAGTGTTAGGCCGACAGTCTTTGTTAAGGTTTACAGTATTGTCGTTGTCGTGGTTGGCAGGATTCTGTTCTCGACTCTTTGCTGTTATCCGTTTTGAGAGTATTATCCATGAGTTCGATCCCTGGTTTGTATACCTTTTCTCATATTAAGTACAGCTCATCACTCATTAGATCTGACGAAAGATAATACTTTTGACCCAATCTTTTGTTTATATCTTCTATTTGTGTTTAAACACTATTTTATTCCCAAACTTTTATTGATTTTTTCATAAAATTAATGAAATATTGATTTAAAACTTTGAAAATCGATAATAGGTTTAACTACCGGTCGACCCATTATATGGTCGAACACGGATTCTATAACTTCTTGAATTGGTTCGATGAAAGAGCCTGGTATCCATTGGGACGAATTGTCGGCGGAACTGTAGGTTCCCCTAATTATATGAATACAAATTTAATAAAATGTGGTGATTAGGTATATCCCGGTCTTATGATTACTTCGGGTGCCATTCATTACTTGTTGTATGTCCTCAATATTCCGGTACACATCCGCGACATATGTGTGTTCTTAGCGCCCATATTCAGTGGTCTGACAGCTTTGGCCACTTATTTCTTGACAAAAGAGCTCTGGAATGAATCGGCCGGACTTTTCGCCGCCTGTTTTATAGCTATCGGTAACGCATTTAAACATTTGTGTTCACAACTAATCATAAACACAATAAGCGGTGAAATTTTGATTTAAAACAATTTTTTTATGGATCAGTTCCCGGTTATATCAGTCGATCGGTTGCCGGCAGTTATGATAACGAAGGTATCGCTATATTCGCTCTTATGTTTACTTACTATCTTTGGGTAATTATATATCAAATTCTTTAAATAATTATTAACTTAAGTTTTGAAACAACTTTAGGTAAAATCAGTGAAAACCGGTTCAGTGTATTGGTCAGCACTGACAGCCCTGTCCTACTTGTATATGGTGTCTGCTTGGGGCGGATATGTGTTTATTATAAATTTAATACCATTACATGTATTCTTTCTTTTAATTATGGGTCGATTTTCTCATCGCATATACGTCGGTATGTTTTCATAGAGTCTTTGGTTTCAAATTCATTAATATTTAATTTCATGGTATCGATAGCGTATTCAACCTTTTTTATTCTGGGTCTTTTATTTTCAATGCAAATTCCATTCGTTGGTTTCCAACCGGTGCGCACAAGTGAACACATGGCGTCCGCCGGAGTATTCCTTTTGCTCAACGCTTACGCTTTCCTTAAATACATTCAAAACTTTATGACCCGATCAGAGATCAAAGCATTTTTCTTGACATCAGTTATCGCCACCGCAGGACTTGTGTTCTTAGGGGTCGTACTCTTGACTTATACCGGTTATATCGCTCCCTGGAGTGGCCGTTTCTACTCTCTTTGGGACACCGGTTACGCCAAAATACATATTCCTATTATTGCATCGGTGTCTGAACACCAGCCAACCACTTGGTTCTCATTCTTTTTTGATTTACATCTTTTGATTCCCACATTTCCTATCGGTTTGTGGTATTGCATCAAAGAAGTCAATGACGAGCGAGTCTTTAGTGAGAATCAACAAATTAAATCATTTATTTTTATTTATATTTATTTGAACTTTAGTCGCATTATATGCCATAACTGCCGCCTATTTCGCTGGAGTTATGGTCAGACTTATGCTGACTCTAACACCAGTCGTTTGTGTGTTGAGTGCGATCGCATTTTCTGAATCGTTCTCATATTGTCTTCAGGACGAGAAACCAACTCAGAAGTCACGCGCCAATAGTACTGACCCTTCGGTCGACTCAAGTACTGATAGTGAAGAGAACAGTCAAAACGGACCCGAAAAGAATAACCAAAAAAATCTTTACGATAAAGTATTCATTACTTTTCTTTAAATTTTAAATTTAATGCTTTAATTAAAGGCCGGAAAAATTCGTAAAATTAAAACGGATTTAAACAAAGAAAGTCACGGAATCGGTGCTAATATGAGAACATTCATATCTGTTCTTCTGGTAATGATGTTAATGTTGTTTGTGGTGCACTGTACCTGGGTCACCAGCAACGCATATTCCAGTCCCAGTATTGTATTGGCCAGTTATAGTGGAGACGGGTCTGACTCTTAATTAATAACATTTAGAATCTAATGTTTGTTAACCACAGATCGCGAGTCATTTTAGATGACTTCAGAGAAGCTTATTATTGGTTGTCTCAGAACACGGAAGACGACGCCAGAGTAATGTCGTGGTGGGATTATGGATATCAAATCGCAGGAATGGCTAATCGGACCACTCTCGTAGATAACAATACGTGGAATAATAGTCACATCGCATTAGTCCGTACTTTTCACATATTTTTTGTTTCTTTAATAAATCGATTTCTTTTGAACAAAAGGTCGGCAAAGCTATGGCTTCGAACGAAAGCGCCGCCTATACTATCATGAAATCTCTTGACGTCGACTATGTTTTAGTAATTTTTGGTGGAGTTATCGGCTATTCTGGAGATGACATCAATAAATTCTTATGGATGGTTAGAATTGCAGAGGGAGAGCACCCAAAAGATATTAGAGAAAGTGATTATTTCACTGATAGGGGAGAGTTTAGAGTAGACTCTCAGGGAGCGCCCACTCTTCTCAATTGCCTTATGTATAAACTCAGTTATTTCCGATTCGGAGAATTACAGGTATTCTTAAATATCTTAAATTTAACTGAACTTAAATAATGAAATGGTTTATAAAAAGTTGGATTATCGAAGTCCCGCCGGTTTTGACCGGACCCGCAATATGGAAATCGGCAACAAAAACATCCGATTAGAACACTTGGAAGAGGCCTATACTACAGAGCATTGGTTGGTCCGAATATACAAGGTTAAAAAAGAAAGTAATCGAATCAAAATCGCTTATTCCGACCGTAAAATCAAACCCAAAAAGTCTTTCACTTCAAAGAAAGTATGTTTTGAATCATTTTTTTAAAAAATATTCCTAAAATTGTATTTTGATTTAAAGACAACAAAGAGGAAGAAGGGAACCATCAAAAGTAGACCAGTTGTGATAAAAGGCAAGCGTATGGCCACAAACGCATCTTAAGCTTTCCTTTGGAGGGCTTTAATAATAATTTATTCATTGAGTGCCTCATAGTTTGCAAAACAACTTTTATTTTGTATTTATTACGACAAAAGCCATTGCATTGAATGAAATTTTATATTATATTATAATTTAAATGAATTTTTGTTTAATTCTTTTAATTAATTGTTAATTAACTCAATATTTTCAGCGGAAAGTCTTTTCCTCAACTTTTCAAATGACAAATATTTTAAAATACATTTTTGTGCACATATTTTATATTTGTTTTGTGCAATGATTTGATTTCTGAGTTTTTCAATCAAATGCATGTATTGTTGGCCAACCCATGGATTAACTGTTTTGTTAACTTATGTTTTTTTAGCGGATAACTAGTCATCAAAGGGTTTCACGAGTCGTATATTTTGATACAATTCTATAAAGCATTCCATTGAATAAAAAAAAATAATATTTCGTTCAATTATTGAATTGTAGTAATTGTGAGGAGAGCCTAAGCCTAAGCACTGGTATCTCATTATGTATTCATTGTTTCATCAATAAAATTGGGGTCACTTTTTTAACCAATTGTTTTATTGATTTTATAGTCCATCATTGATGCAAATGGTATTACCATGGTATTACCATGAACAAATCAATATTTAAACAAAGGTAGTGATCAAAGACTAACAATAAACTAAAAGAGTCCTCAATTTAGCCAAACGCCAGTAATTTGCATTGATATTTTTCAAATATAAACTAGTATATTCTATACCCACAAGAAATGTTGAACCAATATAGCACCTATTAAACTTTACTAGATTCATTTGTGTTAACTTTTAA
Source organism: Galumna obvia (assembly GCA_034695785.1). NCBI lineage: Eukaryota > Metazoa > Arthropoda > Arachnida > Sarcoptiformes > Galumnidae > Galumna > Galumna obvia. The sequence goes on along the minus strand of JAQFZM010001394.1, from coordinate 2,314 downwards.
ATACATTATTGATAGCCATCGGTCACTACTTTATCATTATAATAGAGTTTTGAACATGATACAACGTAGGGAAAAGGTGAAATATTCTATATAAAAATTATTATTAAAGGGTTTATTTTTAAAACTAAGCATGGTAATAGTATTTAAGAGTAAAAATTCAAAATCTAACAAAACTGTGATTTTTTCCAAATTGAAGTTATAAATTATAAATAGAGACATCAAATCTATGCATTTATTTTTCATTTATATGTCATATAATATGCATTAAAAATAACTTATTAATATGCAAAATATGCAAATACAGTTCAGCCTCCATATAACAAGACTCGATATAACAAGATGCACTTAAAGCACCGGCCACTCTTATGGGTACTGTAATGTTAAATGAACTCAATATAACAAGATTCGATATAACAAGAAACTCGATATAACAAGAGGATTTTATTGCATCTATAGCATTTATAGCATGTATAGCATCTTTGTTTCAATACAACAAGAAATTGTTAATAAAAACTGTAACCAAAATTTATTTATGTACAAATTAATTAAAAATTATTTTTTTCAATAAAAATGAATGTAATTCATATTATATTTGATACTAATTAATATAAAATAAAATTAAAAAATCCGCAAAAAACAGAATTAGTTTTTCTAACAATATTTTTTACAGTCATAAATAAATCTGGTTATATCAAACATTTTCTATAGATTGTACTCAAATTGAATCTGGTTAAATCGAGGATCAGATTATATAATTAGACTAAATCGAGAGCATATAATATTATGAGTGATATAGGAAATTAAAAAATATATCTGTTTATACCTCTTTTATATAAATTTAGTTATGACAAATTGAGCATGAACTCTATTTTAATTATTTGATAAAAAATATTTAAAAATAAGCTATTTAGCACCTTTTAAAAGCAAAGGACTTCGAATGAATAATTCATTCATATGATTTAATAAGTAATTAAATATAAAATTAATTGAAATTTTCATTGATTCGATTTAACAAGATAATCTAGCTAGTAACAACGACCTTGTTAAATCGAAGCCGAACTGTACTATTTTATATATCACTAAAAATAAAAATCGATTTAAAATAATTTCTTTATTAAAATATTTGTGAAAATATGATTAAAAGTTTGTAACTGTAATTTGATTAATCGTTTTATTTACCGTTTCATAAAATATTGTGTTTTTTTGCTGAAAATATTTTCAATGAAACTAATCAAAAGTCTAGAATTCAGTTCTTAGGATTAACTCTTTAAAAGAATAATAAGTTTTAATTTAATTCTATAATTTGAATTGAAACATTTAAATATTTCTAATATTTTGAGATAAAAATAATATTCATATTTATTAAGTTCTGGTGATTCAATTAATTGAATGAATGATTTTGATAACAATTTTTGTATTTATTATAAATTTCTCGTCTCTTTTAATGATTTAATGGAAAAAAATAAATTAATATTAAATTGTTATTTATAATCTCAAGTTTAATATCTTCAAATATATTCTTTTAAATTTAATTCAATCTTTTTATGGATATAATTACAGGAAATAAACTCTTTTATTCCTATTTCCTTTAATTTAAAAATGGTTTACTTTTGTAGAAATAATAATTTTAATTAAAGTTATTAAACATTTACTAAAATACGACAAATAATGAAATCTGATATAATTGAATTTGTGGTCAGTTTTATCGGTGAGTCATGCAAATGATGACAATTCATAAGAAGTTTTGAATTAAGGTTTTGTTAAATTTTATTCAATGGATTTCACAATTGAAGCCTACAGTCAATACATATTTAATTATAATTTGTCTGGAAAATCATTGAAATAATTTGAGAAAAGTCAAAAATGCTTAAACTTTCATTAAGATGTCTTTTCACCGATTATTGGGGGAAGGATTGCTAAGGGAGGAGAGGTGCCCTGGATATTCTTAATTTTTGTTAGGAAACTATGGAACGAATTTTATCGCTGGGGTTTTCACTATTAGGCGGATTCACCCATGGGAGAGTTCACTCATTGGTAGTTTAACTTTATTTCCCTTAGGGGTGCATTAAATGTTAAACATCCCTAAAAAGACAGGTATCACCACATTTCGCTAAAATCCCATTTCGCCAAATCCCATCTCGCCAAAAGTTAACTCATTTAATCCGGAAACTCTTATCTTATCCCACTTCGCCAAAAACTTTGAAACAATTATAAACATTTTATAATTAATTAATAGGAAGTGTACTGAAGGCCCATCGCTGTTATAGATATATTGATTAATTAGTGCATTCAAAAAGCCAACCAAATAATGAAC
>JAQFZM010001393.1:0-18639 GCA_034695785.1 Galumna obvia | reverse complement strand
CTTAAGAAACAGTGTTTTATTAGTGAATCATTTTCTTCATTAATATAATTGAATCTAATTTAATGAGTGTTAGGACTAGAATTCTGCGACAAATCTGGTCTCCCAATTAAGAGTTCCCCCACTCAGGAGTTAATTCTTTAGCAATTAAATACCCGGGTTTTAATACTTTGTGCGCAAAACAAAAGAGCATTCAATTCATTTGTCGTAAATTCCGGAAACTTATGTATACAATGAGTCTGTGATTATATTTAACTTTTGAAAAAAGCGAAGTATTAATAATGATTACAAAAACCAGTAAATTAAACATTAAATTACTGGTTCACATAAATCGCGTTTTAGTTTCGTCATTCTCTTTTTGTTATGTGTGTGCGCCAGTTAATTTAATTTTTTTAAGAGACACACACACACAGGAGAACATTACTTAAGTAACAGAAAAGAAATACATAATAAAAGTGTGAGAGGATAGGCCTCTGAGAGAGAAGGAGAGAGAGAAAGATAGATAGATCTATAGATAGATAGCTGGTGTTTGTGTGTGTTTGTGCAAGAGTAAAAATGTTAGTCTCTTTTTTATAATTCTCTTTTCTCGTCGTTCAGCGTTTAATTGAATTTTAGAAAAACTGGTTCTGAAAAAACTTCTCAGTCCTTATGTCACTAAATGTGTGAATATATCTCTTCTTTAGTTAATTGAATCAATGGTTTTGTTAAAAAAATGTCTTTCTCTCACTCTTTCATCAAAAGAGAAGTCTATTGTTATGTAATTATGATTATATGAAGTGTCCATAAAAATAAAACACTTCAGTTGATCTATACTATAGTGTTTAGGGCCACTCCTAAACCTGGGTCTGTGCGTATATTCATAGGTAATCCTTAAAAATGATTACCGATGACGAGCTTATGATTAAAAATAGTGAGTTTGAAAATATAGGTTTTAAATGTATTTTTTTTGTATTTTCTTCCAATTAATTGACATTATTTTTCATTTGATTTGAAAAATTAGTTAAATTAATTAAACGCTAATTTTGTTTCTCAAACATTCCAACGAATAATGTATACGAAAACCCATGAAATTTGTTTTGTTTGTATAAAAATACAGATTTTTTAATTATATTTAATTCTCATTAGTCTTTGAACTTAATTTTTTAATCGATTTTCGCATAATTATAGCAAATGATATATAAATATCTGAATAATATCTGAATTCTTAAATAAATAAAAAAAATAAGTGAATGAATGTATGATATAATCTAAATATCTTTTGAAAGAGAGATATATAGAAGAGTTTTTACTAAATTTTACTAGAACTTTATCAAAATCTCATGATTAAATTGATTAAAATTATAAAATTTGATAAACTCATTGAATGAACACAACTTTTCTCGTCTTAATTGAAAATTCAGGAGAAAATTATTCTCACAGTTTTTACGGCGACTGAGCGCTCATTATATCACTGGCAGGTATACTGTTTATGCTGTGTAAAGCTCTGGCATAATGCATATGCGTATGCAATGAGCACAGGAACAGAGTGAGGGTACAGTCACTTTCTAAATATAAATGATACACCTCTCAGGCCTTAACTTTTAGTGAAGTATAGGGACGAGTACTGAGTAGAGGTATCGGTTCTGCTTATTTGACTGCCATTTGAGTGTGGAATTCAGAAGAGAGTCTCAGAAGAGAAAAAAAAGTAAATAAATTTTCAACACTTTATGCTTTATGAGAGCACTATCTCTGAGAGATAGTATCACTCATACAATGCATTTATCATTTTATAATTTGTGCTGAAATGTGGCATATCTTAACTTATCATATCATATGATAATCAATTAGAGTTATCGATGCGCTTAATATCTCACCGAAAATGACAAAAATCTCAATCTTTTGGCAAAAATTGTGACAATCATATAGTGTTTGATGAGAAGATGGACACCATTTAGTTTAGATTCATTATAGGCTAAATCAAAAGAGTAAAAATCTATTAGCTAAGAGAGCCTAGATTATTTATTTCAATTGATCTATAGTTAGATCTGTAGAAGTACTTCACTTTAACTATTGCTCAATGATTTGCTATTATCTTTTGCCAATTACTTGTTTACCTAATCTTGATTAAAATGCTGTTCATCGGAGATAAAAAAAAGATTCTAATTATTAAATGGTTGGATGACTTCCATAAAACTACATGTTTTAAATATCAATGAAAAATTTATCAGGTGAACTTTAAGTGTAGTCAATATTGAAATATTGACTAATTGATTTACTGTGCAAATAGTAACCAGTTTAGTTTTCTTAAAATTCAATCGATATGATAAAAATTGAGTTTATTTAATGGACTCAATTTACTCTTATTTTAAGAAAGTATAACAAAATTGAAGACAACTTCTCTTATATAAAAAAGGATAAGAAAATAACCTTGCTCAAAAGGGTGGTCATACAAATTAATAACATTATTAATAAATTATTAATAATAATTCACTATCAGTACAGATGTACTCATAGTTTCATATACTTTGAGGAAAAACCAATTTTGAGCTGATCTGAGAAAACTAAGCCACGAATGGCTCAAACATTGTTTATTAATAAATTAGCATTTCTTCATTTAAATAAAATATCTTATCTTAAAATAGTCCTAATAATTATAATTACAAACGTTTAAATTATTCTAATCAGTAATAAATGCAATGAGCAAGGCAACTTTAAGTAACTATAATTACAAAATCGAATAATTTTGATTCAGGAACTGAACTTAAATCAAAACATATCCAAAGAAGAGTATCCCAAGAATATATCCATTTATGAAACCGACGTTTATCTAAATAACTAAATAATTCACAAAATCAGTGATAATTCAGTTCCTGAACAAAACCTACTTAACCAGAACAATCTGTGATGAACTGGACACATTAAAAGAGGTGAAACTTAGGCGTAAAATCATAAAAAAAAATACTTTAATATTACCAAAAGTAATTATTTCGAAATACGAACTAGGTAATACCTCAATCTTATGATTAGAACATTTTTAATGTATAAATAGAGGTTTATAACCGGTTAATATTTTAAGAAAAACCGTTTGCAAGTATAATAGTTTCAGAAAAAGGCCTATCTTTAGATCAAAGAAAGTTGAGTCGGCATTCGAATGAAGGTTGAAAAAAATGTATGCTCTGATACATTTACTCGACACTACTTTTTATGATTTTAAAGTTAAACTGAGCCTAAAATAATGTCAACATTTGAACTGAAGAAAAGCCTAAAAATTTGTTCATAAATTTATGAGAACTGTATTATATGAGAGGTATATGTCATGAAATTTGTTTAATTAAAACAATTGACTACTATTTATGTATTTTGTAACTTATCTATGAAAAATAAAATGTGATCTTAATAAAAATAAGTTCAGAAGTATTTCTTCTTAGACTTCAGTTATGATTTTTTATCGGTTTGTTCTCACAGTTTGAATGACATCTGAGTTAATGGCAATAAATTTGTAATAATTCTTAACGATTAATCTTAAGTTCAAAAATCACATTAAAATTTGGATCATTTCTTAAATAATTTGAGATTAATTTGAAATTAACTCTAAATTAAATTCAAATAATTGTAAATCACAACAAATCATAACAAATATTTATATTCTATAATATTTTTGATAACAAATTTATGACAGAACTGGTAATCAAACCTAACATTGAATTAATTATCAAAAGAGAAGAAAATCAATTAATAATCAGTTTTTACTTCAAATTTTTAAACGAAAATATTTAGAAAACTTTGTTTATAAGTCTTTTCAATAATCTTTAATATTTGATAATTAAGTTTTAAAAACGTCTTAATACAAGTATTTTAAACACTTTTTCGATGAAATCAATTTTTGTCGAAACAGTTTTTAGTGTATAAAATAAATGAATAAATGTTGAGATAATTAATAATTAAATAATTACTTCAATTATGTTCTGACATTTAATCAAAGAAATAGTGAAATAACACTAAAATCGAGCAGAAATTAGTCTAAACTATCCTATATAATGAAGTCGATATCTTAAAGTAGTTAATCTTACCTTGCAATCAAATTAACCGATTTTAATAAAATTTTATTAGATTTAAATAAATAAAAATATCTCCTTTTGATGTGAAATAGTTTTTATTTATGAATATTTAACTAATTTTGGTATTGAATTGAGAAAAGCTATAAATTATTGCCAATTTGTCGCTCAAAACATACACCTTTTAAGCGCTTTTAAGGTTTCAAAATGTTTGGCAAAACTCAAGACTTAATTTAAAACAAAAATTTTCTAAAAGCAAACCACACATTACTAATAGGCTATATATGCAAGATATACAAGATATACATACCTGTACATTCCTGAATTAATATTTTTTTTAATAATATCAGTTCTTAATAATTATCTTAAGTGCTCAGGTAATTGACCTGAAAAACTAATTGATTAATTTACTCTTGGCTATTTACCAGGCCAATATGCAAAATTAATCTATATTTATAAGGCTGATATTTTAATATTCACACCATGCTCACTTTTTGGATCTAATCAAATAATTTATACAATAAATCCATAAAATTTGAAATTATATTAATATTAATTAAATTTTATTAATTATTTTGATTTGATAACCTTTTAAAAAATTTAAAAAGAGCTTGCTTGTTCTGAAAGAAGTCGGGGCAAAATGGAGACAAAGTCTTATGAGAGGTGACTGACGAGAGGCGACCACTGTTTCACTAAATATATCTATACATTACTTAAAACATTAATATCGAAGAATTCATAAAATGTTTAACTAAACAAAGAAAAAGAAATTTGTGGACAATTCCACGACTTATATCTGATTATCATATCGTCGATGATAGCCATCAGATATGTTACGATAATACGGATGAAGATATTATAAAAACATCAGATATTTATTATGACTTTTAGAGCCAACAAAACGTCGAACACAAGTTATTCAATGATTTATATCTTGATTTAGATTTCAATATCTTTTGATTATTGCTATTCGAGTAATAAATTCCTTTAATAAACAACAAAACATTGAATAACTGTTAGTTCTTTAAAATATGAGATGAATTTTAAATAACTTTTTTAATACTATTTTTTTTATAATTTTTAAAAATCAATTAAAATTCTCTTCAAAATTCAATTTTGTTTTTATTTATTTTGAAATAAAGTTTTAAATAATTCTAATTTCAATTAATTCTAATACAGAGACGACCAGAAGTAAAGTCAATTTAATATAAAACAAAAAGAAGCATGATAACTTCATGCTTATTTCATTTTTCAAATTAATAATTTCTTAACAAATAAGAACAACAAATGCATATCAAAAACTAAGAATTATTGTCTCATCAAATGATCAAGATAATTATCAGGTGCCCAACACAACTGTTTGTGGATTCGAAGCGATAAAACAATCAAATCTTATATTTATTGGTTTTGATGTCTCCGTTTTATGTAATGATTAGAAGATAGGACTGAAAAATAGACACAAAATTAAGAGACACAAACGAAACGCACAAAATATCAAATTTTATTACATTTGAATCCCTATCTTATCGTTGACTTTACATTCGAATACATTGTAATAATGTTTTTGTTTAACTCAACTAATAGTCAAAAGTTGATCGAAACAAAAAATTTTGTGTCGAAAAGAGATAAATACATTTTTCGACAATTATTCTAATCTTATCGTTACTTATTTTCTGTTGAGAGAGAGAGAGAGAGAGAGAGAGAGAGAGAGAGAGAGAGAGAGAGAACGGTATTTATTATGGGAAAGGGATGTCTATAATGAGGACAATTTTCTTTTACTCTTTGTGTGAATTTTATTTTTTAATAAAAGTTGAAGAGTTTCCTATAAAATATAGCTAGGTTAAACACTAGGTTAAACACTGTCAACGATCAATCCTGAGTTTTATCAAAATATTCATAAAAAATCAATTAATAAAAACGACTGTCGAGAGGAAAGGTATCTGACAGGAGAGGAGTCATTTTGAGTTTCATTAATGATATTTATCAGTGACTGGTTTCAAGTGTCAAACCAAGTGTAGAAAAGTAGTTAATAATAATAATAATAATAATAATAAAAGTAATAATAATTATTGATATTCTCTACATATGAGAGAAATGTCTAATTTTAGATGAATTTTTGATAATATCCTCAAAAATGTTAATTATATCAACAAATAAACAGCTTTTTGTTAATCACATAATTAATAGTTAACTCATATTTTTGTTATTTTGTCCACATTTTGTTCTGATTAGATCTAAAAATATACTTTTTAACCAACAACTGATATGAGAACAAAAGTGTCCTTGCTCAATTATTTTAGGAATCAAAAAGTAAACATTGTAATTTTAAATTAACACTGATAACTTTATTGATAATTCATATCTCAAAAATTACTTATTATTTTAATCGTAAAATCATATTTGACTCATGAATATTCAAATGAGCATGGTTACTGTTAAGACATCAACTTTTCCAACAATAAAACCCAACTTATCTAAACGAGTGGCGACATCTCTTCCACAACAATCAACTCATAAGTCACGTGACTTTTGGATAATAAAATTTGTAAACAAAACCATTGATTGTGATAAGAAGAATGGGTTGGTTACCGGTACCCAATTCGTGGCGAATCTTTGGTTATTGTATCCCCGCATTTGTCGGAGTCGTTTGGTTTTGGCCCCGAATTGATGTCCATAACTTTGAGAAAGTGCCCCATAATTATGAACACAAACCATGGCTTTACTACACCGGACACCAAAAAGGTGGTCATCACTGACATCATTGACATCACTGACACCCGAATCAACACATTTTGGGATTCAATTGTTTAGAAATGAATAGATTATTGACTTAATTAGAGTTTTATTTAATTATAGCTAAGGTTTTGTTGTAAACATCTTTTCTTTGATTTATTAAATGAAAAGACACTGAATTTGTCCTCAAATTTAAGTCATAAATGTCTTAAATGTCTTAAAACTATCTTTTTGTTAGTTTTTCAAATAATTTAATGTATTAAAAGTGATTAACTATTGATTAATCAAAGATATTATGTATTTTTGTTTATTAGCTTTTGGTTAAAATGTTTCAATAAGTCTTAAAACATTTATAATTTTAATTTAAGATAAAACAAGTTATGGCCAAAAGGGGGTTATTCCGGAATACCCCCAATACCCCCAATACCCCCTAGAGCACCAAAATCGACAATACATTCACATTTCTTATAAATTTCAGAAAAATTGCTAAAATTTTAAAGAAAATGAGTCATTTTAGATAATATTTTAAGTTAATAATGGTTTAAATGTCAACATTTTCTTACAAAAATTATTTGTTAGCGATTTTTGCCCCAAAAAAACATTTTTTAGTGAAATATTGGTTTTTAAGTGAAATAGTTTGTATAAAATGACAATTATAATACTTAATAAGTTATTAATAACCTTTAAATATCCTAAAATAGCAATTAAAAGCTAAATAGTGCAAAAATCGACATTTTTGAGGTTTTGAGAAATACCCCCTAGGATTTTTCCAAAATACCCTCTTCTAGAGTCGAGTTATTTGGCCATCCCTGGATAAAACTTAAAAACAATTTATTAATAATTTCTAACAAAACTATAATATATAATACAATAAATTTTTAAAAATATAATTCAATAAAAAAAATAGTTTTAAATGTATTTATAAAAAGTTTTTAAATAAATAATAAAAAAATTAAACAAAAAGTGGAAAATATGAGCGAATTTGTGGTCGAATGTCCACTATTACAGAGATCTCCTCTACAGAAGCACATATAGAAAGACTTCTTTTTGTTGCCATAGAATGTTTGGCCACATCTCTCTTTATTATCACTGGGAGGTCTCTGAAGACACATCCTTTCGGTGGCCATCAGGTGTTGTCCTTCATCCTCGCCTTCTATAGATTTACCACACCACCCTGAACATGTAAAAAAACTGTCAGTACTTCCATACACTCTTATTATCATTTAATCATTATTTAATCAGAACTGTCATTAGCAAGGTTATAAATGAGATTTCCGTTTCTTTATTGTTTAAATGAAGTGACCAAGGATTCGATTAAAAGTTCATCACACAAATAACCAAGACAAATTCTTTAAGATATAAATAAGCTTGGTAATATTATATGTAAATGAATGGAAATGAATTTTAAAATAATTCGATTTGTATAAAATGAACATGACTAATTAAAACTCTTGGCTACTATTTGTTTAAGGCTTAAACTTTAAGTTATTCCTAATTATAAATGTTTTAGAAGTTGAAAGTAGTTGCAAATAGAATGTCCCTGTTACTGTCCTTGAGTGTTGTGAGTGAGTAACTGTTCATTGGTTACTAATTGGTTACTCATTGGTTATTCATTGTAATTATAATTCTTATAGATTAGTAGTAGTACTGACCGCTGGCACAGAATTGTAATTCTACTCCGCTCTGTTCAGCAGATGTCGAATTGAATTCAAAGGGATCCTTACCTTCAAAAAGAAAATATATAATAAAATGAGATTAAAATATAAAATCATTGAAATAATTGTGGAATAATTTATTCAAATCCATTGTCAGCCGAAACACATTCCGAGTGATTCCTTATCTTTCAATTGATTCACAATTCAATGTAAATGTGAATCCAATTATTATTATTCAAAGTTATTGACTGAAGAAAAAGAAATGCTTTTCACAATAAAATTATTTTAAAAGTAAATAGTTAACTATCTAACTATCCCTGACATAATTAAAAAGTGAATTTTACTTATAATGAAATTAATTTTGTTGTTTATGACCCCATTCTATCACTTTTTATATATTATAATCGAAATTCAATACAATAACTCTTGTATTGGAGACAAACATTTCCCAAAGAATTGACAATAAATTTGATTGAAAGCCATAACTATACGTGACTTACAGTCTCCGAGTGGTCCTCTCGAACGGCAAACATAACATTTCTTGGCTCTGGATTTCACTCTATTTATCAAACATATGAATATTATCGACAAAATACTGTAATTCAATAAATGATTGACTTTTAAGAAAAGCATATTTTTATTTAAAAATATATTAAATGAAGTTTTAATTAAATTAAATTTAAATAAAAGAAATCATTTGAAATGTCCTTAAAATAATTTGAGGATCAATTTTAAGCCCTGAATAAATGAGTTGTTTTGCGTTATTGAGCAATTCGAGCACAGGTATCACCTCTGATATTATTTTCTAATGTTTTTGTGGCACTTCCATACTCTTTGAAGAAAATCGGGGACAAAGAACCGGTTTTCGGGCGCTCTCTTACGAAAAAGAAAATCCTAAACAACTTATTGGACATTCACTACAGTGCAGACACTTTAGCTCAGGTAGAAAAGTGGAATGACTCTTTTCTTCACATTTTTCAAGTTTAAACTTGCTATTCTTCACTTTAGATGGCGATTAAATTCTTGCAACTATTTTAACGATACTATTGAGCGTCAATTGAACTCAACCAATATTTAACTCCTTGCTCAATTTATTCCATTCCTATTCTTACTATTGGACTGTCATAAAATGTAATTATTATGTCTTTAGGGCACAGCTATGGTATAATAGATAGGATCAGAAGAAAACATTTTTTCTCTCAATGTTTAGTAATATTATTAAAAGCCATTTCTAATGGACTCAATTAGTGTCTGACTGTGCGATTGGGACGGATTGATCAGTTGTATGATCAACAAAACAGTCTCTTATTCTGAGCAGAAAATCTGAATTTGTTATTAGGAAAAAAAGAGTTTATGAAAACTATTTTTTTTTAAATTTTTAAGCCAATAGTCAACTCTTTTTTGAATGAAAGATGAAAAACATATTAATTATCATAACATTTGTGAGTATTTTCATAGTATTTATATAATTATTTTTTATAATATTTTTTTGCCTCAATTCTGACCTCAAATCATGTCTGAGTTCTAACTTATTCTTTGCGAACAACTTATAAAAAATGTATTTAAATAAGTTTTGTTGAAAAATCTTTGTTAACAACTTTTACTTTAAATCATTTTAAAGTTGTGTTTAAAAGAAAAGCATAAATAAAAATCTCAATTTGAATGCAATTACATTACATTTGGATTTTGTTTGAAGCGATAATTTCGTGACTCTTGTCTGAACTGTAAAGCGATAAATAGCAAGAGCTCAGACCTAAACACCATTTGAGAAGAAAAAGATTAAAAATTTGTTCAAAAATTACTTTAAATATATATCTATTATATAAGAATTATATGTTTGTTGTTTTTTAAGACATTCAGTGAAACTCCATTTAAATATAAATTACAGGAATGACCACAACATCTGTATTTAGAGGGAGTTTCTCCGATTAGATACATTTGCTGGCGCTCTCAGTCACCAAGATTATTCACCAAATTTTATTTAAATCTTATATTTCAAGTAATTTTCCTTGAATTAAATAAACCAAAAATATACTTAAGTTTGAACTCATTTTTTGACAAGTTATTGAAATATTTAAAACTTGATTGTTAATCCATTAAACTAGAATGATTCAGATAAGATAGAAAATAAGTACATATTCTCATCCTGGTCATCCTTTTGAATGAGAACCTAATTCTTTTTTGACTGTATTTATGATTATTATTGTATTTTAATATAACTATATTTTTAGTAATAGACACCAAACCTGAGCGCAAAGCCTTAGTTTTAAATTAGATCTAATCATAGTTTTTGTGTTATCTTGTCTTCTAATTATGATTACCACTATTTGCATGACTTTCTGCTCTTACTTTCAAACACAGCATTACTTTTGTATTTCATATCGAAATTGAATCAAATATTAAATATAAATATAACTTAACATAACTTAATATAACTTCATTTTCAACCGGTTTTTCCTTTTATGACTTTCCAATGGACTACAAATCTATTAAGAAAACACATTTTCTGAGCAATACTTTAAATTTACATTCATTTGAATAGTTGTGATCCTCTAGTAATGAAGGCATTAGACGTCATAACTGACTCAATCTCTTTTACAAATTCCATTTTTCAACATGATCAACTTTACAAATTTATCATTTTGTAACAAAAATAGATTTTAAAACATTTTATTTATTGAAACATCTTTGAAGTGAAGTATAAGTGAGGTCTTGAAATAGTTTTATTGGTAATTATGAGTTGCGTGCAAAACTGTGCAAAACTGTGCAAACCTGTGCTAAACTGTGTTAACTCATCAATTAAATCGAGATAAAAAATTGACGAAATGTGAGGTTCTTTTAAGGATAGTTTAATCATTAAAAACATGTTTTAATTACTACTCTAAGAGTAAATTTTAGGCATTTAATTGAATCCTTGAATTGTGAGCCAAAATTCTATCCACACTTTTATACAGTTATATATCACTTATATCTTGACATTAGTTTTCGGTTAAAATACTATTCGATAATTAAATTGAATATCACTTTTAGATATAGTCTTAAAGTAAGAGAAATAATGATTTATTTTTGAGCCCTGAGCTAATCATTCGGTTTATGGATCCCTTTGGAAATATAGCGACAACTAATGAATACCTGAGACTGAAATTCTGTTCATTAAAAAGTTGATCACAAGAAAAACTGTCGAAACTCTAATAAAAATAAAAGAAAAATTCATCGTTTGTTCCGAACTGATCGATGATTAAACATTAAACTAGCTTGATACTAAACATTCGAATTACATTCTTAGAAATTATGTGAAACATTCAGAATTCAAAGCAATTTTTCTCTCATTTAATCAGTTCTTAATCTTTTTTTTTTCTTTTTCCAATCGGTGATAGTAATCTTGGAAAAATAATGACTTTAAAAACAATACTTTTGGTACATATAATTGGCATTTGTTTCTAAAAATTCTTTCAGATTATTCTTCCTTTGAGTCTAACGCAAAGAAATGATAAAAATAATTATAATAACAATAATAAGTATGACTCAAGAAATTTACCAATTAATCCAAACCTAAGCCGTGGCGAAGGTCTGGTCACAAGTGAATTCGTGTCCAGAAAAGTGAAAGGTATGTGTGATTTGCATTCATAATTCGCAATAATCTCATTACTATATTATGGTTTTAACAACAAAATAATGAGAAGTTTTCACTAATTATTATAAGATTTTATGCAAATTAGAAATTTTAGTGAAGAAAATCATCCGTTCAGTCATTCCATCAAATTCTCAAACATATAATACTATTTTAGAAGAATCTCTTTTTTTTCACAAAATTCATGAAAATTTGTGTAACACTTCCGCATATAATTCCTATAATACATCACAATCATTGAGAATAACCAAGTCGTCCACTTTTCAAATAAGAAATAGATGTTTGATTTAGAAATGGTAATTAGTAGAATAAATTGTTCAAGTTCTGCTTGATCAAATTCTCTCAAAATTTTCATTAATCTAAATGAGAGACAGAATTAGTAAAAATGTGATCGTCGTTAAGGTTTAATATTGTCGGTAGGAAAAAGTAGCTTGGCTAATTAGACATTAGCCTTGATTATTGTGATGAATATCAGTTATTCATTGCATGTCAAACACTAACTCATTTGCATTTTTATTTTTGCGTACATTTTGTCGACAATTGACTCACCATATAATGTGATGGCAATCAGTGGTGCTCTCATGTAAACCCGAAGAGACAATAATAAACCTTAACTTTACTGAGCCGTTTCGTGGAGTGGTATTGGCTGGCGATACAAACAGTCAGTGCCGTATCCGTGGCGATGGACAGTTAGCTTATGTACTCCGCGTTCCGCACAATTCATGTGATACACAGCATGTGGTGAGTCTTTGAATCCATCACTCGATAAGACTATCAGAGTTTAAATTCTTCTTAATTATTGTCATTCCTTTCGTTAATTTGTCTTAACCTCAGTTCTATAAAATCAAAATTCACTCAAAATTATTTCGAGAATTATTAGTTTGAGAACTCATTTGACTCGAGGCTATTCCCAAACGTACAAAACTATCAATTAAAGGGAATTCTTTGAATTTTTAGTAATCTATAAGAATTAGCAAGCACATTCAAAAATCAACTTTAAACCGCAATTAAGTATTTTCAGTTCAATTAATATAAACTCTTAGAAACAAATATCTATTATTTTCTTTGATAATTGTCCTCATAATTGAAAATTTAATTAAATTACCCTGACATTTTGACTTTAAGTAATAGCTATCAAAACTTATTAATATTCAAGAGAGTAAAACGAGACAATTATTTACATGATTACAATCGGGAACAATGAATGAAAATAAAAACAAATATTATGTTAATTACATTTGCATTTCTTATCAATTTTTTATACACTTTTCCTATTAAGTCATTTCATTATTTTTTTTCTAATAAAACAATTTTTTCATTTGATTTTTACTCATTATCTTATCTTAACTTTTGATTTAAACTCCACGGCGCCCACCCCACCAACCCATAGCTCTGGGGCATAACCATTTCACTATTACCACATTAACTGGTCATATCTCCACTTTTATAAATCTCTCTCTCTCTCTCTCTCTCTCTCTCTCTCTCTCTCTCTCTCTCTCTCTCTCTCCTCTTATTGTTTTTGTTATGATTAGTCAAAGAGTAAAGTAAAACAAATGGCTTTTTTCACATTTGAAAAAACAGATATCGAAAGGAAGTTTTGTTAACAAATTATTTATAAGATTTCATCCATCGCTGGAGATGGGCGGCGATCACTCCAAGACAATCGTTTGCAAGTTCGGCACCGGTAGCTTCAATATAAGTTAATGCTATCATATTTAATGTTCAATAATTTTTTTTCTATTAAAGCGTTTATTATTTAATTGAAATATATTTTTGTCGGAATTTTTTTTATAAAAAAAACAATTTCTTACAAAAACTTTATTTAATGAATGTCTTATATAATTAAAATCATTTCAATTCATAACTACTATTCTATTGATATCTATAAAAAAAGAATATAATATTCAGGAAGAGAAGCTTACCTTGGTGATGTTAAAGAATCTTAATAAATTTGGTTATCAAAAGATATGCGAATGAATTAGAAGTTGCGATCAAATACTATTGAGAGCAAAGTATTACTCCTCCTTGAACATATCAAGATAAAAACATTTTAATAATTTCACAGCATTTAATAAATAAATCCAATAAATAGCAAGAGTCTTTTCAATTTTTTCAATTTTGATTTTCATAGAATAATACACTATTAAAAAGAAGTATAAATTTCATAGATTATAATTCCTGTTGTATTGTTATCTATCTTTCATTATATTATTCAAATTAAAGACAATTTTATTGAAAGCACTTAAAAGTATTTTATCCATTTCCTAGTGCATGTGCATTGGTGAATTTGCGTGCTCTTTGTAATTTATCTCTCAAATAATAGCCGCTATTTTTTTGAAAGACTCTTTTTCTGAGCAAATCTCTGGTAATTTGTTTTATTATTCCCTTTTATATAGATTTAAATTTTTATGTCTGCTTTGTATCTTGCAAAAATTTATTGTTTCTCTAGTTTGAACTTTGCATGGTGGTCTAATTCTCTCAGATCTTAAAAAGCTGTTTAAAATATTAATATTATAAAAACAATAGTAAAGAAGCAATTACAATTAATAAAGTCCTATTTTTTATACAACAATTAACAAGTAAGATTAATTATTTTAAGTGATTAAACACATTTTGATATTCGCTTTGAAGATATACAATATATAATGAATGGACGAATTTGCGTGCTCTTGGCTATTTATCCAGAAAATAGTAATACATTAAAAATAACAATTTGTAAAAGAACTTATTATTTGAAGTATTATATTATTGTTTCTCTTTTACACCATATTTCTTGATCTTGTCAAATTTAGCCCAACCCAGTTATAACGTTGCTTGTTTATATAATTAAGTTAAAAGAAGATGTAAAACAAAATAATAAAAGAAAATAACAGTTTTTATGATACTATAATTTTAATTAAACAAGCAAAATTAACAATTAATTAGTTTTAAAAGTTTAAATTTGTTAAAAATACTTTTAATCGGGACTTATATAAAGTCTTTATATGTTTTATTGTATTTTATGAGATATTCATTAAACTTTTGTCCGAATTTTTTTAAAGATATTTTTCCGACAATTTTTTGTCAAACATTTATAGTTTAGAATTGATTTTTAACTATTTTTTGAAAACCAAAATAAATATATTTATAATTTTTTTATAAAAAGTTTACTTCCTTTCTGTTTTTTTTTCTTCAGTTCCAGTGTAAGTATGTGTCACTCCATCTTAAATAACCAAGTTTGTTGGAATGCTTGGTGATCTCCTCAATAAATTTCTAGAACTTTTCTCAGTTAAGTGGAAAAAACTAAATTTTTTGCCTCAATTTTTTCACTTTTCTATAAAATTATTATTATTTGTTTGAATTTTTTTTTATAAACTGAAGTAACAAATTGTTTGTAGAAATAGACTCTATTTAATAGAGTGTAATCACAAAACCATTTGAAAATCTCCTGAAAATTATTTCGAGTTTAAATATTTCTGAAATATTTTTGAATTTTAAAAAATAAATCTGTTTTTAGTTAAGGAATTAAAATTCACTTATATTTTGTTTTTTACAAATAATTTATAATTTGTTTCTTATAATAAGCGTCACTTTAATTGAATTAGGATCAAATAATTCCCAATTACAGTGTTAGTCATATTTTTTTACTCATAATTTTAATATGACCTTGCTAATTGATGCTTTATTAATTTGATTGATTAATTGAACATCAATTAAACATTGAAAGATCAAATCAACGATCGATTCCGTGTTATTTCAATTTGTTTTATTCATTGTTTAATCGTTTAGATTAAAACAAATAAAAGTTTGTCGATACGGTGTTTGACCCTGGTTTGACCCTGGGAACTTTCTTCTTAGAAAGTTTTATGAGAATTCAGATACAGTTATAAGATTAATGCAGGTTTATTTTAATTAGATTAATTCCCAGATCAATGACTATTTAAACTAGTTAAATATTTAATTGGTTGCCCTCTCTATTATACATTCATTTCTCATTAGTAATGAGTCATAACTAATTACTCATTTGTCTCAGACCGAAAAATATGATCAAGTTAAAACATTCAATAAATTATGAGACTATTTTTATGCAACAAATGCTTCCAAACATTGACAAACTATACAACAAAATATAACATAAAATGACAAAAAAAAGGAACAAAAGTGACATTGCTTATTTATTAGTATTATTTTTAATATTGTTTTAACGATTATAGCCTTCTTTTTCATTAAGACTCGTTTCGGATTCTGAGCAATAAATAATTACTCATTTCTTAAGTTTATCAGCAATGGTGAGGCCTTTCCAAGGCAAGTTTAATATATTTAAAGGGAGAGTTGAGGACAATTTTCTAAAAAGTTTTAACTTGTACTGGTTTAAATACAATTTTTCGCTGTTTGTACTATTTTCGAGAAAAAATTTTCCCTGGTGCGAATCTTTTCGATTTTTCAAGGAGAGTTTTGAGACCCTCTTTGGCCATCTCTTAATTTATTTCTCATTTGTTTTCATTCGTTATTCAAAAGCCTTAAACAAAAAAATAAATTTTTAATTAATTATTATTTGAAAATGAAATTTCATTTTCACTGAATAAATGGAAAATAATTATAAAGATTTGTTTATTAAGACAATAATGCAATTATTAAAATATTTTTGTTTTTCTAACCATTTTCTTTAAACTTAGCAACTTGATTTTATCTTGGTTAAGATAATTTAAAAAACCCAAACGTTCATAAATACTATCATTGGATAAAAAATTGTTTTTCCATTAAATGATATATTTATCGAAGACTTCCTCATAAAAACATATACTTTCTTCGCCAAACTATTCATTGTTTAGATGTTTAAATCGCTTAAAAAATTAAGTGAATGAAAAACTTGAAGAACGTAATTCAATAAATGAGCAAGACAATTGTTACTTTATTCTTGTTTTCTTGTTGATGTTCTCCTCTTTTATTGTCAAAAGAATAATCAAATAATTCAAAAGTGTTTTAGAAGTTATTCCTTAATATCATTCAATTTAAATGATTTCTATTGTAAATCCCAGAATGAATACAACGATAAAATGTAAACAACAATAACCAAGACTTCCATTCAATAATTAAAGGTAAGTTTTTTGAGTCATAAATAATCTTAACTTATAATCAAATACACATTAAAACAATTTGTGATAATTTATTTAATTTATTGCTTTTGTGTCATATAAATTGTCATAGATGATTGTATTCATTTAAAATATACCTTGATCATTGTTTAATATTAAGTATTATTGGATTATCTGTTAAAATTCAAGGAAGCATTTAAATAATAGTATCGACTGTTAAACAACTGCTAAACTGTTTCTAACAATTGATTCATCGAAAGGTAAAGAAATGTTTTTCATTTACTCTCTTATTCTTTTTCTATCCGCTGACAGAACAATACTATTGTTCTGTGCAGAGGAACAGACGATTTTTGGACAATTTTCACAATTTTTTTTCTTATTTAACTTTATTTTATTTGAACCACTATTTTGTTCATTAAATTGAATTTAATTATTTTCTCTGCCGTTATATTAGATTCTGAGCTGATTTTTTAAACAGTTCTCTTCAGATAGTGATCGCTATTCCATTCATTGAGTACTTCCTTGACATTTGAGACTTGTGTTAGTCTCGAGGCTCTCATCTTATTGTTATTTTGGTTTTAATTTGATTTTAAACAATGCATTCATTGGAAAAACTTTAGATAAAAACTTTATTTTCTTTAAATACTTAAAAGAAATTCTTCGGAAAAAATCCGTTTGAAAATAGATTTTCCGATATTTCCTATATTTTTGTCTTTCAGAAGCTTTTGGCCACAAATTATATTCAATGGCATTCATTAATGCCTTTTATCGACAATTGTTTCTTCAAAAACAAAATTCGGTTATTTTTTCCAATAATTCTCTAAATCTTTAGAATCTCTTAAAGGACTACAAAATCATTTTGAGAGCATTTTTAGTAAAAACGAAAAAATGTTAATTTAGTCGATAAACATTTTTAAAGAATTGTGTGAAAAGGTCTGTTCTTTACTTAGTCTAAGCAAAGTTTTTGTAATTTAGAGGTGACTGAACTGATTTAGTCTATGTGTCAACTGATGGTAAATATCGATACTTTTCGTGATGTTTCTCGAATTAAACCGCAGAAGTGCCTCAAATTCTTCCCCTTTTATTCTCCAACTCTTTTCCGGAACAGAACGAAGAAAAAACTTTTTTATGAAGTTTTAAAAAATACATCAAAAAATAGTTATTCATTATTAGACGTCTTATAACTAATCGATAAATTAATCGAATAAAATATTCACAACTCTTTACAATAAATGAATATTTTTATGCCATTCATTCATATTATTCAATAAAAAGAAGTTAAAATACCAACACTTTTAACTCTTCCCAAACTTATAAAAAGATAAATCATACCAAAAGTAAAGGCAAGATATGTCTTAAACAACACTCAATTTAATTAATAACATTTAACATTGATCTCATTAGCCTTTAATATATGAGCAAGCTCCTCCTAGACTACGAAAAGGGAATCCCTTCCCTTTAAGGGAATAAGGGATTCCCTTTCCCTCCAAGGGAATTTCAAGGGAAAGGGAATA
>JAQFZM010001392.1:0-18639 GCA_034695785.1 Galumna obvia | reverse complement strand
TCATCCCATGCGTTACATTTCGCAGTTTTATTGAAGTGTGTAATCCACTCTTCAATATCATCGAGACCGTTATAATCCCGCGGGGAGTAAGAGCTTACAGTTACAAGTGTTTGAAACTGTCCAAATTTGTTGCTCTCATTATTTTTATTGCCTTTTTCTGATTTATCGATAATCTCTGGTATTGCGTTGCTTTCAGAATTTTTATTAGGGTTCTGAATTGCATTCGGTTGTGAATTGATTTCTGGTTGATCGCTTATTTCTGACTGATTTAATGCGCCCATAAAAACGCATTCTTCAGACCCTTGAGGTGAAATTGACCTTAGTTCTGGGTTACGATCAACACCAGAGCTACGAGTTGTTTTCCGCGAGGTACCGCGTTTTGCTCTTGGCATTTTTATTGACTTTGAAATTTATTATATTTTGTATACTTATCGTTAAAAGAAATATTTTCTTAATCCAATAAATTGTGAGAATAAGTAAGAAACCTAAACTATATTATTTTACTTAAGTTAAAAGAAATATATTTAGTTACATTTTGAAAATAAAATTGAAGTAATTCTAGAAGGAATTTTTAAAGGAATTCTGAGAAAACTGATTGCGATAATGTTACGGAAAATGAAATTCCGTGAGATTTACATATACTTATAAAAGAAAATTAGTATAATATTTTGACGTTAATCTCAAATATTAACATTTTTCAGTAAAATATACAGAGAATATTAAGATTTATTTAAGCGAAACTGAAAATAAATGAAATAATAAGAGGAGTAAATTTTGCAATTAAAATGATTTATAGTGAAGCCATATGCATATCCTCTCGATTAATATGAGTTCTGCCATTAGAATTATTACGTTTTCTAATAAGACAATCGACTATTATCATAAAAGTTAAAGTAGCGAGAATTGAAAACAATATGAAGAATTCGCAATCAATCATATTTGAAATTTAGGTGCTGTATTAAATTTTCGCTGCGAGAGATATAGAATCGTAATAAGTCGCGTGTGAACTTACCCGGCGCCTCCACCATATACAGAATAACATCCGTTCGCGGAAATCTTCACGGAAATTCCGCCACGGAATTTCCTTAAGGAAGTTTCGCTTACTCCAAACCGAATAGAAATTGTACCGCCGCTAAAGAATAGAAATAATTTGGCGAATAAATCGCAAACACTTAGGAAAAGAAACAATTTATTAAGCAAAAGTTCGGAAATAAGTTTAAAACAATTATAACTTAAAACATAATAATAAGTTCAAATAGTTAAACAAATTAGTAGTTAAACACAAAAACACGAGAGAGAAGAGACAAATCTTAAGAGAGTTTTCTTATACAATACACAAGTTTTTATAGGTAAATGGAAAAGGCGGGTCTTAGCTTTCAAGCAATAATTATGCAAGACTTATAGCGAATGACATAAGTATTGCATAAAAGCAGTAACACTGCATCCCCCAACCGTTAAATTAAGACCCATATTAAAGGTAGGAAATACAAAATAACATTTAAAACCTAAAGATAAAGATAAAACATTAATTTGATTATATAATTTTAAATTATACAATTGGATAGTATTAAAATATGGATCATATACACTATACAGTCATTTTACATATAAAACATTACATTTCTTATTAAAAAATATGTAAATAATTACTTATTCATAAATTAATATATTTTAAGTGATCTGTCTTTTATATGACAGCATTACTTTTACATAACTAAGGTTCTATAGAATAATAAAATATTTAATAATTATAAAAGAATAAAATAACTTGAATTAAAAAAGTACAAATTATACAATTAATGAATAATTCTTGATGTTTTATGAAGGGTTAAAATTATACCATTAACGAATTTGACACAGAGATGAAAGTTGTTTTCCCTCTTATCATAATTTAACCACCGCTTGCGTCCTCTACATCGACAATCACTTTAACCAATGCTCACGGAGATTTTGCAGGAAATTCGGTTAGGAATTCCTCCGGGATTTTCCGTCCAATAATTGCCGGCATATTAATCATCCCTTAGGTGAGAGTAAGAGTTGTGATCCACTTCAAAACGCTTTATAAGGATCGTTAAATGTAACACTTTCGATAAATATTTCAAATTTTTTTATTCATTTATTTTTCATTTTTTGTGATTTTTTTCAGTTTTGTCTATTTTATTTGCATTTTCATATACATAATTTTTTTTCTTCTTTTTTTTCTTTACCTTTTTTGTAATTTTTTTTCGTTTTTCTTGTATTTTGAATTAAATATGATTGATTTGATATAAGATTTTGTAAAATTCATAGCAAATAATTCTAAGGATATTGTTAATTATAATTTAAACTTTTAGGAGTCTTTAGTAAATCGTTTTGATCTTCTGAGTTCTCTATTATTATTAATATTATTATTATCATTATTATAGTTTCTTATATCTTGTGGTAGCTTCCCTGTAAAATTCCTTGCCGAAATTGCGCAAGGAAATTTTCGAAATTTTAAATTTTCTGGGAGTTTAAACTTTCACTTGTATTATCAGTATTGTTACTCTCATCATCTAATACTTCATCAATATTTTCGTCCAACTCTTTATTAAACTTCTTGAGACGTTCAACGTGAACTATCTCGTCTCGTGAACAATCGCAGCTTTTCACTCTATAATTAACCGGTCCTTTAAATTCGGTGACTCTAATACCGGTGCAGCAGTTTAAGGCTACGATCAATACGGCGCATTGGGGTGTAAACGAGCACTCTGTCCCAATTGTTAAACACATTTTCAATTCTTTTATCATCAAAACTAAATTTATTCTTCAATTGCACATCCATTAAGTTTCCTCTTGCAAGAGTTCTCCCCTTCGCGTAATTTTCAACAAAACTTCCTACATTACCCCATTTTTCATCGGACGGTGTCTGCAGTACACTATCGATGATTAACTTTGGTTGTCTACCAAATCGTAGGCAATAGGGACTAACACGTGAAGAGTGGTTTTGTGAAGTATTATAAGAAAAGTAACAAACAGAAGGGATTGATCTCAATTTTTCTACTTTGAATCACAATATAAAAACATAGTAGCCAGAGTTTTGTTAAAATTTTCAACCACTGAATTTGTTTTTGGGTGATAAGTTGTTGTTCTTATGATATTTTAACCATTACTACTGTGTCGGAATAAGGGTTATTGACTCCCTAATTACCCCAGCTTCGAACATTTAATGAACTTGTTCTTCGATTGCTTGTTTTTCTTTATATAAGGCTCTGTACGGACCTTTAGAAATAGGTTTATGTGATAGTGTGCTGATTTTTGTGTACAATTATGTTTGTTTGTGTCAAGTCTTTCTAATCATTTGCAAACAAATAATTATATGTTTTAAAAAAAATTTATTGTGTGTGTTTATCATTCTCAGAAAGTTGATCACTTACTATAAAATTAATTTTTTTATAGATTAGTTTCATTGAAGGTTTTTATAGAATTTCCATGAGAATGAGTGACGGAATTTCCGTCAGGGTTGGTGAAGGAATTTCGGTCAGTTTTGATGAGGGAATTTCCGTCAGTGTTATTGAGGGAATTTCCGTCAGTGTTGATGAGAAAAATTGTTTAAGGGAATTTCTTTCATTTTAATTAAAAGAATTTCCCTATTTAGTATTATATTTTTCATCTGATATTTCTTCAACAAAACTATTTATTAAAAATAGATTAACCCTGATAATCTTTTTGAGGAACTAATTTTTGTATCTTTTCTGAGAATGATGTCAAATTTATTCAGGTTTATAACAAATATTTTTCGTTCATTAATATTTGTTTTAATAATACAAGTGTTAAGAATAATTCAGGTTTTGCAAGTGAGATTGATTTATCATAAATATTATTTTTTTAGTAATATTAATTTTATTTTAAATTTTAATGAATTTCCCTTTATTTTCAATATTATTTTGATTTTTTACATAAAATTTTTAATTAGGAGGAGTATTGAATACATGGAGAAGAAATTGTAACTCTTTTAAGTCTTTTTATATTAGGTATTCTTTGATTCTAGTGGGATAATTTTTTCGAGAAGTCTACTCTTTAATCCTCTTTCGATATGAGTCATTTTCTCCCTTTCTGAAATTTCAGGATTTAATTTTTTACATATTCTCAAGATGTCAGAAATACGAAATTGCAGGTTTGTTCAAACACTGTACGCGACAGCTTAGATTAGTTTCATTTATGGACTTGAAATTTTTAGCGAGAAATGCGTCTCTAAGTCCATCGAGTACTTCACTTAAAGTGAAATCTGACTCTAATTTTTCAGGAGAATTGACAAAATCTCTATACCACAATTCAGCGCAACCTTTAAGGTATACAGGCAAACGTCTTGTTTGCATTTTCTCATCCCATGGGTTACATTTCGAATTTTTATTGAAGTGTGTAATCCACTCTTCAATATAATCAAGACCGTTATAATCTCGCGGGGAGAGAGAGCAAACAGTTACAAGTGTTTGAAACTGTCCAAATTTATTGCTCTCCTTATTTTTATTGCTTTTTTCTGGTTTATCGATAATCTCTGGTATTGCATTGCTTTCAGAATTATTATTAGTGTTCTGCATTGCATTGGGTTGGGAATTGCTTTCTGATTGATCGCCTATTTCTGACTGATTTACTGCAGCCATTAAAACAATTTCGTCAGACCATTAAGGTGAAATTGACCTTTGGTCTATGTTACCATCAACACCAGAGCTACGAGTTATTTTGCGCGAAGTACCGCGTTTTGCTCTTGGCATTTTTATTGACTAAAATTTACTATATTTTGTATATTTGTTATACAAAATATTTTCTTAATCCCATAAATTGTGGGAATATGTAAGAAACTCGAAACTATATTATCTTACTTAAAATAAAAGAAATATATTTAGTCACATTTTGAAGGAAAAGTTGAAGGAATTCTATAAGGAATTAAAGGAATTTTTGAAGTTAATTCTAAGGGAACTGATGACGGAAATGTTAAGGAAAATGAAATTCCGTGAAATTTATATATCCTTAGAAAATGAAATTAAGTGTTAAATACTAAAGTATATCTCAAATATTAACATATTTCAATATAAGAAACAGAATAAAAGTCTAACGAAATAATTTAAAGGAGTTTAACGATATTTTTGCGATTGCCTTATTTTATAGTGAAATCATATCCTCATTCACTTGATTAGTATGAGGTCTATCGTTGGAATTATTACGTTTTCTTATAATGGAAGAAATTATAATTATAACGGTAAAAGAAACGAGAATTGAAAATATTATGGAAAATTCGCAATCTATCTTTTTGCAAAAAATTATATTTAATTAACGCTGAGAGAGATATAGGATCGTAATAAGTCGCATGTGGACTTACCTGGCGCCCTACCTTATACAATATTACTGCTTCTTAGGGGGCGAAGACAGTTATCTTAAGGGGCTGTAGAGCTAAACCATATGAATTTACAACCAATTCCTCTCTTCTTTGAGCAATTCCCATCAACATCCTTTCGCGGAAATCTTCACGGAAATTCCGCCACGGAATTTCCCTAAGGAAGTTTCGGTTACTCCAAACCGAAAAGAAATTGTTCCGCTGCTAAAGAATAGAAATAAATTTTCGAATAAATCACAAACAATTAGAAAAAGAAACAATTTATTAAGCAAAAGTTCGGAAAAAATAGTTTAAACACAATTATAACTTAAATAAGAATGACTTTACATAAAAGTTAAGTATTAAAAACACAAGACAAGAGTCAGGAGAGAAAGAGAAAGAAAGAGATATCAAGAGAGTTTTCTCATACAATACACAAGTTTTTATAGGTAAATGGAAAAGGCGGGTCTTAGTATTTAACCAATAATAATGCAAGACTTGTAGCGAATGATATAAGTATTGCAAAAAGTCAGTAACATTGCAATATCGTTAATAATAAATAGTGAACTCCTAATTTAATAATGAAATAAGAAAATCTTTTAAATTAAGTTTAATTATAAGATTACAAATTAATATATTTTAATCATCAAATTGATTGTGCACTATTTTGCCCCCTTTATAATTTATTAGTTCACTATTTGTTAACTTTAAATTCAGACATTTGGAAAAATGTTCATTATTTCCAGAATTTTCAATGGTCACCCTATTTGCTCGTGATATTATCTCAAATAGTTATCAAGAATTTAGAAAACAATTAAATGATAAATTTGTTGAAATTTTTTGTATTTAAAGAATAAAATCAGAAAATATATTTATTATTAAATGAATGAATGAAATGACAGATAAAATGTGATTAATATAAAGATACTCATTTCGTGTATTCATTATATCGGATCTTATGTTTGGAGGTGGAGTTTAGAGAGAGAGAGAGAGAGAGAGAGAGAGAGAGAGAGAATTTTGATTAATAAATATTTTATTATTCAAAACTTAAATAATAAAAAGGAAAACAAATATTTCATTAAAAACTGTAATCTTTGCATAATGATTATTTAAAAATGACAAAAGAACTTTTCAATTATTATATAACTTTGTGTCGAGAATTTTTATTTTATAACTAATTATAAATTTTTCATTAATTCTGTAGATATAAAATTATTTGTACCTAGTTAGAGTTTTTAAAATAAATAAACAAATATATTAAATTTAAACTTTAATTATATTCGTTCTTTGTTTGAATTCACGGACTATAAGTATAGATAATTGAGTAAAACAATGAAAAAAAAAAAGATCTGAGATTTTGAAAACTAATATATTATTTAAGAGTTTAATTGCCTTAACACTCAAAACTTAAATCAATAATTATATAAAATTATATTATTTTTTAAAGAAAACAATAATTTTAATAAAACTGTAAATATATCTTAATTTTAAATGTAAAATAACCAATTAATCAATCAAGTTAATAAAATGGGTTGCTGCAGGTAAAAGCTTTTATTAATAAATATCTTCATTTAAATTTCTATTTTTATAGATATACCTAGTTAAAATTTCATTAAATAGTATACTATTGAGTGTACTCCTAAAATATATGAAATTAAAACTTAAATGTTATGTTGGGAGGGGAGAGAAAGAGAGAATTAAGATAATACAAACAAAACTTGTCATTAACTAGGAAAGTCACTTTAGTCAAGAAAAAATCTAATATAAAATCAAAGTAAAAGTTATTGAATGTCTAACCACTAACAGTTCTCTAATATTAGATATTCTGTAAACATTATGAAATATAATTCTTAGCACAACTTTTAGTGAAAATTATTTTATTTCTAAAAACCCATATGATCTAGGATGTATCTAGTCTTTATTTTATTTGGTAAGAACCATTTGAGCAAGCCCATTAATAAGATAAATACACTGACGCAAATTAAGCAAAACATTAGGAGTTTAGAGGTTGTAAAAGTAAAGAGTTTGCGAAAAAAGAATCCTTTTGTGGTTCTGCTAGTTTCTCTATTAGACCTAGTAGCTTCGGTTTTGTTCTAAACATGATACGTTAGAATCTATAAGGCTAAATAAATTTACATGACAATTGCAATTATATTTTTATTTTTATTTATTTATTTATAACATAATATTAGTAACATAATAAAATATTTCTTGATTTAATAGAATATTTTATCTAGTATAATTATGAATTAATAAGGTTTTAGTTAATTCTCATCCAAATACGAATCGCTTGATTCCAAGGATGAATTTCTTGGGTATTATTTTTTATATTTATCCCTGTAGCATATAAACGAGTTTCACTAACCCATCCTGAAAAAATAGGTTTGGCTAATTCATTGTTTGTTATGTTATGCCAGTCGTTGAGATACCAATTTTGAGTTGGGTGAACATCTCTTATTTCTAAACTCTGTGTCTGTTGTTCTTGAATTTGACCAAAATATGCCGACTCTCCGCCCTCTACTCTAAAGAATAAACCACTGAATTTCGCTGATATGTTCTTCCATTCAATGTTTGTCCACAAAGACTTAGGCTCTGACTGTTCTCCCAATTAAATATAAATGAAACCAATCGGTACTGGATTTGCATTTAATTTATTGATATTATCTCGAAGTGTATTTTTTTCTTCGATTTTTTCTATTAAAATATTTTGCAACTTAATCAATGACCATGGTTGCGCACTTTCACACAAAACAGCGTACTTTTTGCCGCACTTTTCGTCAGTCCATTTACCATAATTAGTGTCGTCATTAGAAATAGTAACACAGTTATTATCAATTGAATTAATTAAAGGTCTCCCTTCTGCCCAATTTGTATAAATTATATCCGTCTCATCACTCCATTTAAATATTTTATTAACCTTGTTCAAACCAATCCAAATATAGTCTTCTATTTTAGATTTTTTCAAATTCTTTTCAATAAAATCCTAATCCACTTTATTTCTAATTATTGCAAGAATAGATTGGTTTGATTTTGAATTACAAAATGTCTCGGCCTCTGTTTTGTTGACAGTAATATCAAATTTCTTAAAATATATTTTACTTCATATATATCCCAAACACCACAACTTGAATTTTCTGTTATTATTTGATCTATATATAAATAGAATGAAATCATTTAATATATAGTTTATTTACAAATAAATAAACAAATAATAATGATCTTAATCATTTTTAAATTTTAACAAATATACGAATTTGAAAATATTATGTTAATACGCATTTGACTTAAACTTAAAGTCTATCAACAAAATAACCAGATTTGTGGAGCATCTTAAATGGTTTAGTCATCCTTATATAATCAGTATTTTCTTATAAAATCAGAATTTCCTTTTAATTATCAATACAGTCGACGATAATTTTTATGAACGACCGGTTTTATGAACCAACCATTTTTATGGACTAATTCTTAAAACTAAAAACCCTTCCTATAGACACTAATGCTAATAGTGGTTTAGTTTTATGAACCAAAAGAATGTTATCATTACATCATATAAATTGAAAATTAAAAATACATTTTTAATTAAAGATGTTTTCAAATAAGACAGAAGTTTTCAATTAGTGAAAAAATAGAAATTATTTTAAAATAAACAGCTTTAAAAGCATCGATGATTTTTAAAAATATTTTTTGAAATAGGTGATCAAACATTTAATGATAATTTCAATGAAATATATAAATGGTTCATTAAAGAAACGGCCAAAATAACAAATTTTTTAATTAATTCATGTAATTCTTCATAATAAATGAATATTAAATAAAATACAAAAAATACCGATTTTATGAACCAATCAGTTTTATGACTAAATCCTATTTCCCGATCAGTTCATAAAAATGATCGTGGATTGTATATCCTTATTTAAAATCTAAAAATAACAAATGAAATAATTTTTTTTCTTTTGCAGTTATTATACTATTAATAATTTAAATTGTTAAATATTCAATTATTATCTAATTAATTTGACTTATAAAACTATTTTCTTATATTTTATTTATTTTTTAGTTAAAATTTTCTTTAAATATTTTTTTTTATTGGAATTATTTCAAATTGCATGACTTTTTTATTCATATTATGACTTTATATATCGGAGTTAGACTGTGTATACTTATACACTTATATCCAGAGATAGGCAAAAAAATATGAAAAAGAATATGAAGTTTTGTCTAAAGTTGCTTGACAACTAATACGTATATTTTTATTGACCTAATGTAGACTTTATCTCTATTAAAGTTTAATAGATTAAAAATACCCTAATTAATTTGAGGCAGATGTTTATGTATAACCTTAAAATCTGACTCAATCACTAAAATTTGTTACAAATAATACCCTTTTCGTAGACTCTAATATAAATTCATTGATATTATCAAACATAATATATATTGAAAATATGAGCACGCTCTATTTTCAAGCTTAAAATTATAATCTTCATATTTTTTTGCCTATCTCTGGCTAATACCTAAGTATTTATTTTTCCAACAATTCTTCGGTTGTGTAGCCGTTGGGTTTCTTCTTTGGATTTTTGCAACACTTTATGCAAAGTATGCGTATATATCTATATGTTTTAGAATTGTCTTAAGTCTGAAAATACGTATTTATAAGTTTATTTTCAAAAGTATTTCCGAACACAACTCTGGGGTTAAAATAATATTTGAAGGGAATGAAATTTTTAAATACGTATTTTTTACCTCTACTACTTAGGATCACCAATACTATTGCTTGCATATTATTATACTCAATCAGAAAATATCGAATTTATATTATCATTATATTAATTGTTTTTATTGTTTATTTTGCGGTATTTTTGGTTAATCTCTTTAGTTTACAAATTAATTATTGGATTCAAAAACCACGACATTATATCTATCGATTTATTCCCAGTCGAGTATTTGAACTTCAAACACAAATTATTCCTTTCATTATTTATAGAGAGTTTGAATGGACCCGATATATGTTTCTATAGTTTAGATTTGTTTCCAATGAATAACTTTGAGTTCTATTTCTATATCATTAATTGTGTAAAGAATTATATACTTTTTAATGATTTATTTAAACTCAATTAAATATTTAGTTTGTGATTGGTTTAGGATATTTTAAATTGAATTTTGTTTACTTTCAATGTTTTGATGTAAAGTCTAATTGAATATTGTTTTCAATAATCATTTGCCAATATTTCAATAATTAACAAAAAGAGACCTTTCACTGTTTATTGAAATTGGGGTTTCGTTTTTATCAATGGGGGCTAACACTCAACCGTTTATTTCAATTGCGAATCCTTTTATTACAAATTAAAATTGATTTAAAAAATTGATTTATTTTATCAAGAATTGTTAATATAAATGAGATATGTCATGTTTTACCTAGCATCAATGATATATTATCTGTTAAACTTTTAGAATAATACTCGAAATTATTGTGATTTTCATAAACACAGAATCAAATTATTTTTATTTATATCTTTAAATTGTCTCTAAAAATAATAATCTCTATAGAGCAATTTTTCTATTATTTTATAATAGTGAATGTTAATTTCTTCAAAAATTATTTACGAAATACAAAGATTTCGACAATATATTTATCGGTTTATCATCTGTCAAATATTGAATGGAAAAATAAATATACGGTCCGACAGACTTATGCATTACTAATTCACTCTTTATTTATTTATACTTTCAAATAGAAGGTTGTCTCGACTCAGAGTCGGGATTTTCCTTTCTTATGTCATTTCTATGGCTAATACCGACGTATTTATTTTTCCAACAATTCTTCGGTTGCCGAAAAATTTTGCTTTGAAAATAGAATGACTGTAGCCGGAGGTTTTCCTCTTTGGAGTTTTGGGACACTTTATGTAAAGTATGCGTCGATAGCGGTTTGTTTTAGAGTTGCCATAAGTCTGAAAACACGTTATTATAAGTTCATATTCAGAAGTATTTCCGAACACAACTCTTTGGTTAAACTTATATCTGAAACAAGTAATATGTTTAAATATTTAATCTTTTACCTCTACTATTTGGCTCACTCATACTATTGCTAGACCTCTATTATACCCAGTCAAGTAATTCAGAATTGTTAATTTTAATTATAATTATTAAACTAATAGTTTTTATCGTTTATTTTATAGTATTCTTTGTTAATCTTTTTAGTTCACAAATTAATTACTCAATGCAAAGACCAAGAAATAATATCTATCGTTATATTTCCAGTCGAGTATTGAATGTTAGACACAAATTATTCCTTTCACTATTCATAGAGAGTTTGTGCGGACCCGAAATTTGTTTCTATTGTTTAGATTTATTTCCAATGAATAACTTTGAGTTTTATCTCTATATCGTTAATTGTGTTAAGAATTATATGCTTTTTCATGATTTATTTAAAATCAATTAAATATATTTCTCATACAGTCAACAATCAGTTGAGTAAAGTATTAGTTGAGTTAACTAATCAATTGAGTTAAGCAATTCATAACTCCCAAGCACCAAATGTATGGGTAACATGTAAACTATATCCATTTGAGTAAAGTACTACTTGGGCTAACTAATAGATTGAGTTAAGCATTTTATTAGTAGATATCGAGGAATCATATGATATAATTAAACCTTGTTTTAACTAATTTTTTAAAAAATTTTAGTGAAAGCATTGTTTTATTTACATTTAAATTGGTGAAAATTTCTACATCTAATCGACAAAAGGTTTCAATTAAAGATAAATATGACATAATCTCTAAAGTAAAAAATTATGTGTTTAGAAAATATAAAGAGTTCTTAAGGAATATATTAAGAATTATGCAAATATTACTCTTTTTTGTCAAAGAGAAGGAAAATATGGAAATATTTGAAATTATTGAAAGTAAACTCAGTAAAAATATGTATAAATTGTTTAATGCAAAATTCCTTAACGTAGAAAAGGCACTCATTATATAGATATACGATCTCTTCCTCTTAAGGCACTGAATCAATTAATTTATAATATAAATTTTTGCTCAAATACATATCTCTTTATTTAATCACTAAATAAATAATGATTTATAGAGTAATTGTTTAATTTAATTAACAACTAGTGCTAAAAATTTTTCATTCCCAGATAGGTTTCTAGTAATGAATCTAAAATCTAGTTTCAAATTTTTGGCATTTAAGGGCAAAATTCAAAGCATTATTCGTTTATTTAAATGAATTAAATGATGTTCATTGAGATATGATTTATTATTTGATGTGTACTGACATTTGGGCCAAAAACATTTAAATAAAGGATGGCCAATGAATTTTCTAGGGGGGTATTTCAAAATACCCCACCTAGAGCGAAATATTTGGTAAAATACACCCTTTAGAACGAAAAGTAAGGTACACCCCCCCCCCCAGAGAAAAAGGAAAAATAGGCAAAAAAATTCGGAAAAATTGTCGGAAAATAGTTAAAATTAAGAGGAAAATAAATGAAAAGCTGTAAAATTTATGAAAAATAACTTAAAACTTAATAAAATCGCGTAAAAACATCAAATTTACAGATTTTTAGTTAAAAATTTGGTGAAAAATTTTTAATAAAATTTTGAAAAATGCAAATTTTGTAAAATAATTTATAGTTTTATGCATAAATTTTGATAAAATACGTTAAAATATTACTAATTATACTCATATACAGCTTAGAATAGACGTTTTATGGTTTTTAGGAATATTTTGGTCATTTTCAAAATACCCCCTAATACCCCCTTAGAATAGAAAGGTTTGCCATTCCTGCTTGAATTTATCTTTTCTTTTATCCGAGTTTTCAGTTTCAGAGTATTTGTCAACTATTTTATACATATTTTTTAACGAATTAAACACATTTTAATTGTTCTAAACTCAAATCAAATCTGTTTCGAAAACTTTTCATATTCACTAAAATTTAAATTACTTTCATTTATTTTTTGTAACTTAAATAGAATTTTATTAATTTTATTCTTTGTTTCACAATTCAAAAATTGTTTAAACAAAACCGGAAAATGCTTTACTTTCAAATTAAACCTTTCTTTCAAAACCAGTTCTTAAGTGACAACTGTTTTGTGTTTTATTTCATTTTGATATCTGTTTAATCCCAATAATAATGTTATCATTCTCCTTCAGAGTCTATTAAATCGAAAATTCATTTAAAATTGAAATCAATTAATTCTAATGAAATTAATTTCAATAAATCAATATTTATGTAATTTAAATATATTTTATAAAACTCATTTTAATAATTGAGTCGTTTCGTATTGAAAAGGGGTATTTAGTCTATAAAGGTTATAAAAAGGGTAAAAAGCATTGCTATGTTTCAAATGGGTTTTAATTAAATAATTTGGCCCTTAAAAACTAATGCATTAGTTTAAAACCACTTTTCAAGATAAAACCACTCAATTTGAGACTATCTTGTTTGTTTATAATTTTTTTAATGAAATAGCATAAATTGAATTTTGGTTACAAATGAAATATTTTAGTAATAAATAAATTGTCTTTTCTATACCATTAATTTTGGTATTTATTTAATGTTTATTAAAGTTTCTGTTCTGATTTGACTAAACTAAGCATATCAAAATTTGAAATACTGTTATCGTGGTAAAAGTAGAGTCATAGGCAAATCTAATTATTAATAATACAAAAAAAAGGCTAATGACATATATTTTAATACTACTGTCTAGGGTAACTAGGACCACTTGAAAAATTCTGGGGTGTTGGTAGAGGTAGTGTCACAGGAGAAATTAATTATTAATAATACAAAATATAGACGTCAAAGTTCACATTTACCATAGACTGTAGTGTTAAAATATGAATCATAGACTTTTTTGTATTATTAATAATTAGTTTTGCCTATGAAACCAACTCTACCATGATACCAGTATTTCAAAATAGGAGAACCTTATTCTATTCTATGCACTACATTACTATGCAATTGTTTTTTTATTAGTTTCTGTTTTTAAATAATTTAGACTTAAATTCCATTAAATTAATTAAATTAGAATTTTAATTCATTTTTTAAGAATCTTGTATAGTTTTCTATCCATGTTACATTACATATAGTAATAAAAAGGAAACTAACATATTTTCAAAGTGAAATGCTTCTATATTAAAATTAAATCAGTGAACAAATCTATAAGTGTATAACAATTTTTATTAAAAGTATGTAAAAAATATATTAATAAAATTACTATTAAAGATATTACTAATAATAAATTTGTTCGAAATAATTGTTATATGAATAAAAATTAAATACACAATTATAAGACTTACATCATTTTTATCCTTAAACACCACTTCCACAAAGTATAAATATACATTATCATTTTACACTTCAACCTTCAATATGAAAAGTGATCTCGGCGGTAAAAATAGGTGAAATTATAGAAGGGTTGGAATAATAGAGATAAAGTAATGGTATTGGGTCCTAGAAATAAGTTTTCTTTATAGAAGTATTTCAAAATTCCAAAATAGAGCGGAGAAGTTATGTAAACCTCCATGTAATTCCTAAATTTTTTAAAAATTACTTAAGTCTTATAATTGTGTATAGACTGTATTTATTAGTTAAGAAATTATTTAAATGTAATTCTTATTTAAATATATGGAATAATATCTTAAATCAAATGATTTCATTTTATCGTTTCTATAATCCAATCCATAAATTTGGTTACAAACATAGCCCATCCAACTTTGCTATGAAGACACTGTTCAGCAGGGTCCGTTGAATTGGTGTCTTTAAAAACACTTACTGAAATACCTACGATAACAGCTCTTCCATTTAAATACTGCCAAACAGGGCCACCAGAATCACCCTGGTAAATGACCCTGATAAACTTATTATTAAAAACTTCCAAAATAAATAAATCTATATTTTAGGCGAAAAGAGATATTATGCGCAAATATGGAGCTTTAGTTAGAATTATGATGTTGTATTCATCAAATATTTTCAGAAGATATAAAATAATTTAAATGAATTTTATAAACTATTTCAAAATCAAATCGATACTTGTTAATATGTTGCCTAAAATTTTAATAATTTGAAAAAATATTAACTTGAAAATTTTAAAAATTCGAATTGGCCCTGTTCAAATAATAATCAATTTAATTTAAGGAATGTTAATAATTTAAATTAATTTAACAAAATAAATTTTATTACTACGTTTCAATAAAGTAATTGGCATAAATGTTAATTCCTTTATAAAAGGGAACTAAAATCCCTGCATTAAAGAGTTTAACTGAGTACATTAATTTCTAGGTTAAATTTGTTAATGAGCAATAATTATTATCTATTTCTAGTTGAGATAATTTAATAAAATTTGGTATTTTATTAAAATGTTTTAATCACAACTTATGGATTATGTCAATGATTTTGTATTATTTGGGAAATGATCTCAGAATTGCTAAAAATTATTATTAAATATAAATCAATATTTCCAAAGTTTTTAGTAAATATTATATTGAATATAAATCTTATATAAATGAATGTTTTGGAAGGGTTTACTTATTATAATAATGATTACATCATTAAAGTACTCACCTTACAAGATACACGATTTTCCTCAGCAGGATATTCACCAAGTATAAAACTTAGATCAGTTACGTTAGGAAAGTAGTAAGAAGTAGCATTTAGATAATGACTATAATTGAACAAATATTCTGACATAATCTTTAGTTCACTTGTTGGTTTGAAGCCAATGTTAGTATTAGTATTACCCCAACCACTGAGAAAAGCCAACTGAACTTTAGTTATAAACATATCGTTTGTGGGCAAACAAATTGTATTAATAGAATAATACTCTCCCCTATCATATGGTATAATGTCGATGGATGTATCCAAATAAAGGAGTGCCACATCATATCTAGGACGTTCTTTAGGATTGTACCGAGGATGAATTATAGGGGCTTTTGATACAGTGATAGATTTGCCCGAGTTGATTTTAGTTTCGAAATAAACTTCAATTTTATCCCAACTTCTATTTTTTTAAATGTTTATTATTATTAACCAAATTCATATATAAACCTTGTTTCATAACTAACTAGGACAACTGATCAAACTATAATTTCTAAACCCCAAGATGAAATTCAATAAAATTTAAAACACATTTACATTATCTCCCCGATTGATTAATATAATATTTAATTTTAAAATACTTATTTTTAAGTTTCAAAATCATAAAAATTCAGATTTTTAGTATTTTTCGTATGACATCCTCTATAGTTTGGTGCCATTTCAGGACTTTGTCTTAATTTTAATCCAAATGTTTCAAGCATCAAAATTGTTTCTACTTTAATACACTACTAAAAAATCACAAAACAACTAATTAATTATCTGATCCACTTTTTCAAATGTTACCCAATTTTTCATTTTGCTCAAAAATTTGATATTCCACCTACCATAGGTTTGTCATTATTTAACCGATTTAACTGATTTTGTTATCAAATTGAAGTAATTATAAAACATTTTAATATACCGATTATAGAATTAAAATCGTTTGATAAGTAACCGAAAAAGTGATTATTTTACTTTTTTAGACCACTATTAATTGTGTTCAAAAATAAAAAATTATATTTGTCAATCGGTAGAGTTAAGGTATATTAGTTTAATATTTTATTGAATTCTAAGCATGGGTTTTGAAATTATAGCTTGTTGAGCTGTCCTAGTTAGTTTTGAAACAAAGTGCATGAAGTTTACCCATTAAAACAATGTGCTGCAGTCAAAACCCATTGTTTTGCAATTAAAGTACCCGTGCAAGTTCTAAATCACATTCGGTAAAATACAGGTATTTTCATTAAAATAATATGTAATTAAAATAAATATTAAAAATAATTACTAATTATTAATACATTTTCTACACTAAACTATTAATAAGTTATTAAATATATTATTATATAGACATCTAATATAAAGTTACAACATTTAGAATTTATTTTTTGAGGACTGTCTTTTCGGTTAATACAGGTGAGGCCAAAAAAATTTCCCTCGGGTTTTTGTAATTACTCCAAAATGGCTCAACCGATTTTAAATCTGTAAAAAGCTAATATTAGTTTCACTCAATTACAATTTTGTATAGGGTGACCAACTTACTAGGTCTAGGCCCAGTAAGGCCCAACTAGACCTATGCGATCCCCAAGGTCCAACAAATAATATAATACTTAGTGTTGATTTTATAATTTTCCTAGATAGAGAGGGTTTCCTTTTATTTTGATACCAAGATCACCAAAATCCGTGGAGTATCAATAAAATAGTTGTGTTTTGAATATTAGGGTTTATAGCCCCAAGACCAATAGAGAAACACTATGGAAATTGGGACCACATTGCACCTATCATTTAATGTGATTTTTTGGTTGAGGACATTGATTAGAACAACTTTGTTGCTTTACACTTTTTGATCAGAGCTAAGATAAACCGGCAACAGAGTGCTCAATGTTGATGAAAGCCATATAAAAAATATGTTATTTTCTAAAATTTTGATTCTTTCTTTCATTACCTTTGATCTGATCAAAAAGTGTTAAGCAACAAAGTTGTTCTACTCAATGCCCACTACCAAAAAATCACATTAAATAATAGGTGTAAGGTGGTCTCAATTTCCATAGTGTTTCTCTATGGGTCTTGGTGCTATAAACCCTAATATTCAAAATACAACTACTTTATTGATACTCAACGGATTTTGGTGATCTTGGTACCAAAATAAAAGGTGACCCTTCCTCTATCTAGGAATATTATAAAATCTTCACTAAGTATTATATTATTTGTTGTACCATAGGGCCTCGCATAGGTCTAGTTGTGCCTTACTGCGACTAGACCTAGTAAGTTAATCACCTTATACAAAAATGGTACTTAATTGGAACTCATATTAGCTTTTTACAAATTTAAAATCGGTTGAGCCATTTTGGAGTAATTACAAAAAACCCGAGCGAAATTTTTTTTGGCCTGACCTGTATTTCTTCTTAACTCATGTTTTCCCAGGTTATTCTCAGTAAGATGGATTTCAAGAAAAATAATCTCAAAGTCCCCTCTACTTTCGTAAAGAATATCAATTTACCCCTTACTGTGTGGGCGAAAGAGTTTTTAAATCAAAAACATAAATTGAGTAAAAAAAAATATTTTTGAAGCCATACGTTATTAAAGTACTATTATTTTAAAGAAATTTAGTGAAAATTTATAAAACACAAGAATCAGAATTTTCATTACACGTAATTTGTTTTTGTTGTAGGAAGAATGCGCACAACCCACGGGGCCTCTCCTTCCTTTGCATTTCTTCCATTTATGATAGGATTTAAGAAGTTTTGAT
>JAQFZM010001391.1:0-18640 GCA_034695785.1 Galumna obvia | reverse complement strand
CCAAGTTTATGATTGATAGGGTTCACATAGTTTACGCACTAAATGCACTCAAATAGTGCACTCAAAGTGAAGCCCTGATTTAAGGTTTACGTATCAAATATTATCTTAAAAATATTGACATTAATTCGAATTCACTTTATTATTGAAGTCATAAAAAATATTCAAATAAACAATAAAAAAAGTGATTATTATTTATCCTAAAAATCCTAAAAATTATTATAAGTTATTTTCGTTTTGAATTTAAACCAAATTATTAATAATTGATTTATTGAAATGCTTTAATCGATTAGCTATGAATGACAACCATTAAAGTGGTAAAGAATTTTGACTTAAAAATAAAACTTTGTTTATCACTCACTTAAGCCTTAGTGCAAAATCACAATAAATTTCAAATAATTTTAATTATTATTATTATTATTAAATTTTATACTTATTTATTAGTTCGAGCAAAACTAATTTGATCATGGTACTCTTAAATATATTGATTAAAGTTTAAATGAATTGAAATTACTTTTAAAAAAATAAGAACTTATATTAGATATGAATTAATTTTTTGATACAAAAGATAAAAATCAAATTTTTCATTAATCAGTACTTTAAAGCATGTAATTTGTTCTAGATACAAAAAATTAGCGAACATAGTTAAAATTAAGATCTTGGGTTTAACAGGAAAAAATATGGGAAATCTCTAAACACTTCCTAGTGAATTAAAAAATTTTAAACTAGATTTTAAGTTTGTTTAAACAGTGATGGCCAAAGGCATACCATCCTCGCATGTATTTTATCAAAATACCCCTAGCATTTGAAAACCGAACTAGTGCTTGTTCATAAAAGTAATTCTAAATGAGATATTTTGAAGATTTTTGCCAAGGATTATTTTGGGAAATCCTCCCTTTAGTCATCCATGAATTTGAGTAAAAGTGTGGCACTATTTATATAACGAAAACAATTTATGTCAAAAGTTATGGTTTGGGCACCGAATCTATAATTTCAAAATCAGATAATAATAAAAATTATTTGAGAAAAAGTGTTGAAATGTATCTTAGAGTCAGTGGTCTGACATCAGACGCAAAACAGGTTTCATTTTTATCGATCACTGAATTCACACCGACTCAGACTCAGAGACAATAAGAAACAAAATAAGGCACAACAGGTAACACAACAAATATTTGTCAGTTTAGTTGCTTGTTGTGCCAATTTATTAACATGAAATACTAGTAATCCATCACAATTTAATCAAATTATTTAATTATAATCGATTGAATAAATAAAAATTTAGTCAAAAAACAAAAATTAATTATCGATTATTAGAATAAAAACTAGTAATTAATTGATCAGAATATGACCAGTGGTAAAGTTGATGTCAATGGATGGTCGGTCTGGTATGAAAAGTTTGGTTCAGGACCTAAACCTTTACTTATGATACCCGGAGCTATTGGTTTGTAATCTTTGTTTAATTAATTAATTATAAATAAATTGTTTTGTTTGTAGGAACGGGTAAAACAGACTTCTTTCATCAGGTTATCGGTGATGACGCTCTTGATTTGGACACTTTCACTATTATTTGTGTTGAACTTCCCGGTTGGGGCCGATCCAGACCTCCGCTCAGAATTATGGCAAGAGATGTGTTTGAAAATGACTCGGAGTGTTGCGTCAAACTAATGGAGGTATGGCTTTTCCCACTGTTTTCCCAATGATTTCCCAATGTTTTCCTTTTGATTTCCTTTTACTAAAAATATATATATTTTTATATTTAATTTGATTTCAGGCTTTGGGTTACAATAAGTTCTTTTTGTTGGGATGGTCTGAAGGGGCCAGAGTTGCACTGGTTCTCACTTCACTCTATCCGGATAACATCGAGAAACTAATATTATTGGGAATCATATCATTTCCAACAGAAATCAATACAAGAAATATATTAGTGCTCACAAAAAATGTGGATAATTGGAACAAAACTACTGTTGAAAATTATTTGAGGGTCTATTCTGACGAAGAAGAGGTTCAGGAGTTATGGGGACGACATATGATATTTATCGGCGATTTTCCCAAATACTTTCCTAAAGGAATTACTAATAATAATTTCGATTCAATAAATTGTCCCGTATTAATTATACATGGTGATAAGGTTTGTTATTAATCAAGTAAATTAACCATGGTATTAATGAATACTGTCTGAACAAACGAAAGGACCCTTTGGTTCAATTGGAACAACCGATGTATGTCTTGAGGAAACTAAAAGGCGCTCAAATTAAAAGGTTTCGCTATTTATTTCTGATTATTTCAAATTTTAATCTTGGTAAATTACTATTTGCAGGTTTCCTTTGGGTTCACATAATTTGCACCACAAATACCGGACGGAATTCAAACAAATTGTCGAACAATTTTTACTCAACAATTCATAACAATAATAATACAATTATATTAAAAATAATTCTTTTGTTTAAATATATTTTTTATTAAAGAGTTATTATTGAAACTATCATTAAATAAATTACAATTTTATTTACAATTGAATTGCTTTCAACAAATCATTTATTCAACAATAAAACTTATAACCGTATAATTTAATCTTGTTAATGGGGAAATTAAACCTTTAGTTAGCACAAAATACTGTGTTGATTATCCAGGTATAATTTACATCTATTAAGGTTATAAATTATTACTTATAAGTATAAATTTGAAAAATAACTTAAATAACTAAAGAAAATTTTAAAACAAAAAAATAGTTTAATGCGTTAATTAATAAATAGAATTTATTAAAAATAGTTTCATGTTTTACAGAAATAACGATTTAAGGCAAAAGGAAACCCATTCTATTGAAAAATTCTTTTCAGTGTAAATCATTAGTGAGTAAATCCATTAAATTTAATATATATTTTTTTCATTAAATTCAAATATTTAGTGAAACCATTTCTATTAATGATTTAATTAATGATTTCTTTCGTAAAAACCAGTTTTAAACAAAAAAATGTTAAATTCAGAGAATAGAATAAAATAAACTTTTCTAGAACTGATTTTATCCAACTGTATATCAAATTGTTTTTACTGTGACCCTGATAACTATTTATTATTTGTTAGGTAATATCATGTAATTACTTTTATAATTAGAGTTTTATAATAAATTATTTGGCGATAAATTTATTTTATAAATAAATCTCTACCATATTTATTATACTCGTATGTATTTTCAAAGAATTTCCATACC
This sequence comes from Galumna obvia, assembly GCA_034695785.1. NCBI lineage: Eukaryota > Metazoa > Arthropoda > Arachnida > Sarcoptiformes > Galumnidae > Galumna > Galumna obvia. The sequence goes on along the minus strand of JAQFZM010001391.1, from coordinate 15,435 downwards.
ATGGTCACTCCTTGTTTAACTCTTTATCTCAATGTCAAACTCATTCTATTTTTTTCATATAAACTTTTTGGAATTTCAAGGATTTAATGATTAATGTTTAATATGTTTCTAATATTTTAGTTAACAATTGTTATTTGAGTTAATTTTATTTAAGTCATAAACTGTAACTTTAAAATAATTCTATTTATATAATTTTAAAATCAGGGATGGCCATAGTTTTTAAATGATATTACAGGTTATAAAAAAAATTCAAAATCAGTGCATTAAAAAAACTATTTTTATTTAAAATAATAAACTATTTTATGTCTAGAATTAGGGAAAAATTTCAAATTTGAGCTCAAAAATTGAGAAAGTTAAGAGGGGGTCAGCTTTTTATTGCAGTTTTGAACTACAATGTTTTCCTGCCTAGGGGGTACCCCAATACCCCCTATACCCCCCAGATGGCCATCCCTGTTTTAAAATATATACTTATATACTGTATATAAAACATACATGTATATATAAAAAGAAGGAATGGATAAAGAACACGGCTCTAAGGGGTGATAGAAAAATGTATTTTAGGAAAATGGTGGGGTATTTTTCAGAGCCTCAAAGATATTATTGATTTACACTTTAAAGCTTTTTATTAACATTTTATTGTATTTAAATGTCATTATATACTAATTTTGTCATTTAATTAATTCAGTAATTAGTTTCACTGGATTATCGATTTTCGATAAATTTTATAGGAAAATATAATTAAAAGGAGCTTTTAATCTAAAAATACTAAACTAAAAGCTTAAATAACTTAAAATATTATATAAATTAATAATTTTCTCTATTATTTTAGCAATTTTTTCTGAAATTTAAGAGAAAATGAATCTGTAGTTAAATAAAGTTAAGTTTATTTTATTGATTTACAAAATAATCTTTTCATTTAATTTTTGAAAATATGGATTGTATAATGGAATTCAAAAAAATTCAATGTAATATAATCTAGATTCTAAACAAACAATATTTGTATTCCTATTAATATTACTCGAGATAAGTGAAAGAAAATTAATCGCAACTAGATTTGGTCTAAATTGGTAGAGCCCTTGATATTAGTAATCAGGATATGAAAGAGTACTGGATTTTTTAAAATGAAATATTGTTTTTATTTGAAACGCATTTCTTGATATTTAAACAACTGTAAAGAACTGTAAATAAAATATAACTCTTTTAAAACAAAGGTTTGAGATTTAGTTTGACTTAAGTTAAGATTTGGACTGTCTTTTCCTCTAAATAATGTATGTACTTGATAAGTACTTGTTTTGATCTTGTTGACTTGATTATATGCCAAGTGGTGGTAACAACCAAATTTGCAAGGGATAGTTCAAGGAAATAAAATAAATTTACTTTTTAAATATTTATTCTATTATTCTAATATTTAAATCTTTTTGTGTGATTCTATCGATAATTTGCATATTATTATGAATATTATTTCACAATATTAAAAAGTTGTCTAGGTTGTTTAACATTTACTTTGTTCAATTAATAATTTGTATACAATAATACTAACCTTATTAAATTTTTTACATTTACTTTCATTTAATTCTTATTCTAATAATATTCAGTTAATTCTTAATTATAAATTCAATTAAAAAGAATATTTAATTTAAAAAACAATTCTATGCAAAATATAAACTACCTTGCTCTTTAGGATATTTTAAAGAGGAAACAATTTATCATTAATGAAGTCAATAATATCCAGTGCTTTAGACCTGTGTTAGAGATGGAAAGCACTGATAATATCTAAAAACTCGATTAAGTATTCAAATTCATCGATAAAAGTCAGACAAAGTATGAGTCAAAGACTTGTTTTTGAAAACCAGTTTCTCTTTATTTGTTTGTTATTTGAAAAATAGTTAAATCGATTGGAATTCAATTATAACAGAAAAGTAAAATGTGTTCGACTTCGGGTAAATTCGACATAAATGGTTGGCCCGTTTGGTTCGAAAAGTTTGGGACAGGAAATGATGTCATTTTGTTAATTCCCGGTGCTTTGGGTCAGTATTTGGTTAATTTTCAAATGAATAATTATAAATGAATTTCAGGAACGGGAAGGTCTGACTTCAAGGAACAACTCGAAGGTCCCAATGCTTTCGATCTGAAAAGATATACTTTTATAGCTATAGAACTTCCCGGTTGGGGCCGATCGCGACCACCGAAGAGACCGTATGGTATTGAAGTCTATCACAATGACGCGGACTGTGCTCTCAAACTAATGGATGTCTGTCTCTCCTTCAAAAATAACTTTAAATAAATAACTTTTTTTTCAAAACTCAGAACTTGGGTTATAAAAGTTATTCTATAATTGGATGGTCTGACGGCGCAAAAGTAGCGCTATTTATGAGTTATCTGAGCCCTAACCGAATAAAGAATGCAGTTGTGATCGGAATATTTGTTTGGGCAACAAAACAGACGATCGCACCCATACTTTTTACCAGAAATATAAAAATTTGGCCCAAAGAACAGTTGGACACATATATAGAATTATATGGCGATGAGGACACACTTCAACTGCTTTGGGACCAACACATCAACTTCTGTAAGGATGCTATGAATAACTGCGGTGAAGGAAAATATTTGGTGACTCCACAACAATTGGGTGATTAATCCGAAACACTTTATTCACTTTTATTTAAGATTTGTATTTTAGGAGAAATCCGAACGCCTGTCCTTCTTATTCACGGCGATAAAGTCAGTCAAATCACTTCCATTAAACTAAAAATCATTTTAATAATTTTACTTTTCTATTCTAGGACCCTCTAATTCAGCTAGAACATCCTAACTATTGTAAAGCACATATTCCTGGCTCAGTTCTCCATCGATTTCCTGAAGGATCGCATAACTGTCATCAGGTATTTTCGGCTCAATTTAAAAAAATAGTCGAAAATTTCTTTGAAAATTGTGAGGACTCTTTTTGATGGAATTTCATTATTTATCAGGGATGGCGAATGGGGGGGGGTATTCCGGAATACCCCCCCTAGAAGGCAAAATTTTCAAAATACCCCCCCCTAGGAGTTTGGGACCCCTAACATTAGCGTCTATGGACTGATACTAGGTCTGTTGGCATTTTTTTGTCTAGGGTAGGGTTTTTTGCCAAAATACCCCCCCCCCCCTAGGACTCGGTCCTTTCGCCATCCCTGGTATTATTGATCGGAATATGTTTTTAGTTTGAATTTGGTTTTACAACACTAACTCAGTTATAGTTTTAGATTTGACTAGATAAGTCTTATATAACATTTTATGTAACTCTTATTCTGAGCAAATGTAATAAACCATTCCTTTGACTGTAATTTGTTCGTTGAAAACGTAAAAGTCTTTAAATTTTGTTCGAATACAACATTCAATTCAATTATTCATAAAATTTTTGAAATTGAAACCTACCCTTTCCTAAGCCATCAAATATTTATTTTGAATTATAGTTTAAATTTGAGACAATGAGCTAACGATACACTACTTTCTCGTACGCTTTCCATATGTATTCCTGCCTTCAAACAGAATATTCTCCACTGAATTGAATATTGAATTCGGAGCCAAACTTTTCTAATATATTACAAAAAAGATATAATATTCAGACTTTGATTGGATTCTAAATTTGATTTTTTTTTGTAAATTCTATATATTTTTGAATAAACAAATGTTTTTATAAAAGATTTGCTTATTTGTTGTGTTATTTCTATTGAAAACAGTGAATATAAATACAATACAGTTCTTATTTGGCCCATAAAAGAAAATAAGAAGAAGATCATACATCACCACTATTTTATACCAATCAGAAAATTATACTCCAGGTATAAAAATATCATCAAGGACTAATTAATGTATATAAAAGAATATATTTTTATAAATTTCAAACTATAAAAATATTTTCATTTAATTTGATTAAAGATAAACCATTTGTCAGACATTTTTAAAATAAACTCTTGAAATGTTATTCAATTAATTTGTTGTAAAACTTTTATTTATTCAAAAAATTTTATTTTTCTTTCACTGAAAATTCAAAAATAGACCTTCGATTGAAAATGTGTTCAAATTATTTAAACAAAATTCAATATATAATTCATTGTAAGGGAATTTTGATTCGTTTTATATTGAGATTCAAAAATGTTTGAAATCTATTTCTTATGGGATTTGTTTTAGAATTTTATTTCAAATTCAATTATAACTCATTTTTATTAACAATTAATTTATATAAAATAATTTTTGAACCATTCATTTGTTAATAAAACAACAAATGAGATATAGGTATATAAAAGAGGTCACTTTGCCTTATCTAAGTTCAATTCAATCTAATCTTGCAGAAAAGGTCTCACACGATGTTTGTTTCTTTGAAAGCAAACGACAAATAAAAAAATCGCAATAATTTTATTGAACTCATAAATTGTTGGAAATTATCTTTAATTAATTACTAATTAATAATTAATGAATGATTTCAAGTTATTTAAATAAAATTAGTTTCAATGACTACTCAGAAAAGAGTCAATTTTGTTAATACATCAAACTTAGAGAATGTGCGCGAAGACAGACTTCAAAATCAACGAACTTTTCTCAAACCACTTAATTGGGATAATTATGAAAAGATAAGAATTGTTGGCAAAGGTATACAATTTCTTTTCAAATTTAATGGAATCTCTAATTAATTAATAGTCGAATTATTAATTCAAGTATAATAAGCAAGGATATATTATCATAAATATTTGACAAATTTTGAAAAAATTGAGATAAATTTTAATTTAGATTTTTAAAAATAATTTTATAATTTTTGAGTTATAATATGTTTAAGAATTGGTTGACATTAATTTATTGACAATATTTTGAATACAATTGAAGGGGCGTTTGGAACAGCAGTTCTGTATCGGAGAAAATCAGACGGACTGCTGGTTGTACTCAAAGAGATCGATATGAATGACTTGAACGCCACTGAGAGACAACTGGCTGTTCATGAAATAAGAATTCTATCAATTTTGAATCACCAAAACATAATTAGTTATTTTGATAGCTTTGAATCAAAAGGTGATCTTTACATTGAGATGGAATACGCGGATGCGGGCACTCTCTCACAATTTCTCTCTCGAGTGTCCGCTCCTCTCAATGAATACGAAATACTTTTGATTTTTAGACAAATCGTTTGCGCCATAAATTATTTACATCAGAAAAATATATTACATCGCGATATTAAAACAGAGAATATATTTTTAAATAAGGAGGGATATATTAAGCTTGGTGATTTTGGCATTTCCAAAATGTTGAACACTAGAAAAGAGGCCGAATCAGTGGTCGGAACCCCTTATTATATAAGTCCAGAAATTGTAATTTTGAAGATTTTTCAGTAAAAGAAACATAAATTAAATTTTAAATAAAAGTTTTAATTATTAGTGCGAAGGAAAAAATTATAACCAAAAGTCCGATGTCTGGGCCTTAGGGTGTGTTCTCTATGAAATGGCGTGTCTTCACAAAACCTTTGAGGGCTCAAACTTACCTCAACTCATCAATAAAATTGTTAAAGTATTCAATTACTTAATTATTTTTAAGTTAAAAAAATTTGTTGTTTCGGTGGTTTATAGGGTCAGTTCGCACCCGTCAAACATAACTATTCCGTAGAATTTCGAAAATTAATCGAAAGACTCCTCGAAAGAAACCCTAATTCTCGGCCCACGGCTTATGAAATAGAGGTATGGGTCGATCAAATGCTAAATAAACTACAATTGGATAGAATACAAATATGGAACCAAAACCAAGAAATGCCGAATTCTATCATAACTTCAGGAATTTTAAGTCATAACAACAGGTATTCAACTTTTTTTTATTGAATCAAAATTTTAAGTATAAATTTGAGTAAAGCTCAATGAGATATCCTCGCTCTATTGTTTATGAAGTTCAAACATATAAACCACACATTAAATTATCTCGGATTCAATTACCTCCAAAACTTAGGATAAAAGAGGTATATTCACTGAGGAAATGGGATTGTATTGGGATTGGGATTGGGATGGCATTCAATTTGGTTTCAAAGAAAATCTTGCCATATGTTTCTAAGTTACCTTGATTACAATCCTTAAGTTGAGACATGCAAGATATTTTTATATTCCAGTCAATATAAAAACTAAAGAATCTAATTTGAAGAAAATTTTGTCAAATCTTTGTGTTTAAGGGAATGTGAGATATCGGTGACATTTTGTGCCATCCCTTCATCCCTTTTCTCCTTTAATTTTATAAATTAAAAATATTTTTGATTAATAGATAAGTAAGAGTTCGACACATATTTTATTCCTATCATACGATTCGTTAGTGTATTGTTTGGGAACAAATGGTTATACAACTAATGGAGAGTTAGGTTTAGGAGAAAATGTGAGAAATGTTTTCGAACCGAAATGTATTGAATCACTTCGTAATCGTAATATAGTCAGTGTTTGTGCCGGCGATGGGTTCAGTGTTTTTGTCAGTAAGAATGGACTCGTAATGACGTGTGGAGACCATAGAAGCGGATGTTTGGGTCGACCCGAAAGAGTTTCATGTTTTAGTCCAAAGTTAGTCGACTTATTATTGAGTGCAGACATTTCGTGCATTAGTTGTGGCAGCGCTCACGTATCAGTCGTGACGGGAGAGGGAAAGGTCTATTCATGGGGTCATAACTCTGACGGTAGAGTTGGCATTGATTCAAATGGGAGTGTCGTTGATGTGCCAACAAATGTAGTCTTTCCCGAAGAAGTAATTATTAAAAATGTATTTTGTGGTAACGATTCGACCGCTTTTATTGACGAAAACGGATCGGTTTGGATGAGTGGTAACAATAAAGACAACAAATTAGGATTAAATGACAGAACAAACTTTAAGACTATAAAAGTTAGTCATCAATCAATTCCTACAAAATTAAAATGGATTAGACATAGAGTCCATTCCATATCGTTGGGAGCGACGCACTCAGCCTTTGTTATTGAAGGCGGAAAAATAATTACCATCGGATCAAACCATTGCGCACAACTTGGCTTAAAGCACACAAAGATCTATAATAGACCAAGCTTAGTTCTTCAATTGGCAGAACAATCCATAAACGTTTGTAACTTTAATTAATGTTTATTGGAATAACACATAAGAATTTATTTTATATAAACAGAGAGTAGAGTGCGGTTCCTCTTTCACGTTAGCATCCAATTCCAAAAATATGATCTATTTCTGGGGTACTCGACATTTGAGTCCACTCTCATCAATAGGTTTTTTAAGATATACCGATTTATACTAATTAGAGCTAATAATTACAGAAAACGAAAGACAAAATTACAACCATTTGTCTGATGCCATCAAATTAGGTTCGTTTCAAAACAGTAAATAAATGGATATAAAACAAGAATTAATTTTTTAGTTTTAGTTTTAGTTTTAGTTTTGTCACCAAAACAAAAGCCCTTTTGTATGAAACAAATGTCATTTATATCTATTTTATATGCAGTGCCCGTAAGACACAAAGACTTATATCAATAAATTATAGTTTATATGAATTATTGTCTGTTTCTGTGTTTGTGAAACAGAATTACACTCAACTAAATTAAAAGATAAATTTCATTTCGGACTACACTATAAACTACACTTCATATGATTTTTACAATAATTTCTATCAGAAAATCATTTTTTAGTCAAAACTTTTTAAAATAATTCGTTTAATTAATTTAACGCTTGAATTAAATTCTAGTTTTGAATAACAAAAACAGGAGAATGTAATCAATCACTTATGAATGTGATTGAAAGTGTGGGTCCCGACCACCCCATCATACAAATACGCGATCCAAAGATTATTATCGACAATTTGACTGATCTCTCACTCTTGAGTGCTCCCAACAAAGCAGTTATTCTAAAAGCACAGCCTATTATATCACTGTATGCATCGCCAGCACACCTTCACAACAGGGATATTGTAGTGCTCTCCAACCTCTATGTCTTCTCCGGTTTTGTTTCACAATTGAAAATGAATTGAAATTAATATTTCTTTTTATAGACGACAGCATTTATATACTGATCGACACAACTCTTCCATTAAATGTAGAAAATAGTCAAACAAATGAACAAATATTGAAAACATCGTCTTTTTCGGAGGACAACCTAATATTGAGTGCATCCAAACTTTCTAACGATTCAAACAATTTTAGTGAAAACGTAATATTCGTTATATTTTAATCAGTGATAACCAATAGGAACACACCCTTCTATGATTAGTAGCAAAAATCGGCAAAATATGAACAAAATACCCTAGAATTTTAAAATTCTAACATTCTTATGGAAAAGCACTAGGTCGAGTCAGTCGAGATTTTTCTAAAATACCCCCCAACACCCCCTAGAGTAGAGTTGTTGGCCATCTCTGATTTTAATGAAATAATTTATTTGAGAGAATATATAAAATGAATAATTAAGACAATTATTGTAATAATTAATCTTTTAATCGTTGTCTTAAAACAGATGCCCGAATGGATACGTCAAGAGATTGAAGATAACAATAGTGTTATTGGAGTGAAAAAAGCGGATTCACTGCCACTAGTGTTTGATAATCAACGTTTGAACTGTGAATGTGGTCTTCAATTAAATAAATTGAGGGATGAATTGCAACAAAAGAATAATACAATTGCTTTACTTCAAAGACAAGTCAGAGACTTAACGGAACAAAACATTCGTCTCAAACGAATGGAAGAAGAGATCAACAAAAAGTTTCCGCAGATTTGCTCACAATTTTGTTGCATTCAATGATCAAAAACATAACAAATCTTTGTTTTTCTTATAAAACAAACGCTAAAAGTTATCGATTGAGCGGTTAATTACTCACAAAATGATTGCTTCAAATGTTGTGTCAAATCCTCAATAGGTTTCCATTCATTAATCAAATAAAACATAATTTACAACAAAATCCTTGTTTTAATTTAAATAATTTATTCTTAATATTATTTGATATTAATGAGATTTTGTCATGCACATACAAATACCATGATCATTTCGCAAACAAACTTTTTAAAAGATTAATTGAATTTAAGGTAAAGAATAATAAATTTACTCTCAATTTAATTAAAAATTCCAAATATTCTCAGTTTAATACTAATTAAGGAATTAATGACAAAATCTTTGATTACTTTTAAAAGTATAACTTATATCTATTCGTCAACATTTGTTTATATAACAGGGATGATGAAAGGTCCTTTATGAGGACCCATTTTCCGATATTCCTAAGAAAATAAGGTTTCTAAACTTCAATAGACCTATTGATTGTATAGATACTAAATTAGCTTGCTTATGTTAAGGTTTCACATATTCAAAGTGTTTTAGAGGGTATTACAGATAAGCTTCATTCGTCATCCCTGTATATGTCGTATTGTCATACATATATTATATTCAATGAAAGTCTATTTGAAAAGAAATATTTTATTTTATTTGTTACAAGTTAACATTTATTAATATTAAAATAAGTAGAAATTGAAACAATAATATAAGTGTAGAAAATTTAAAGCTTAAGATATAATCGCTATAAATGTTTTGATAGAAAAGTGAAATTAATTTAATAAATGTTTGTTGTTTTTGTAGTTGCAAGATTAGATGGTCGACACACTTTAATAAGCAATGACTTCAAAACCCACTAAATTTGCGATGAAATGCACTGAAAATTAATTGAATGACTTTTAATCTGAAATATTAGGAAATTCTCGGTTCTTAACTTTTGTCAGCCTTTAAACCAAACATAACGACAACTAAATGCGAGTAAACAACAGATAAATCAAATAAAAGACTATTTCTAATGATTTTTTTCACTGAAAATGAGGACAAACTCTAAATATTTCGTAATTTAAATTCCGATTTTAATATTTGATTAAAGAATTAGTCAATTGAAGCAAACAATTGAAACATTACATTAGAACTGTTCTGAAGAATAGATAAAATCAATAAAAATTAATTTTGTTTTTGAGTTTAACCATTATTATGGACTTAAGTCAAGCTTTCATTTTGTTGATAATAATAATCGTTTGTCTGAATTCTTGGACATTTTGTCAGATGATTAACTTGTCTTCAACTAAATATAAAGCATTCAGATTAGATCCAAACTCATCAGTTGTTGGCAACAAATGAATCGATATTATATTTTTTTTGTTTTTTGTCATTTTATCGCTTATATTTGTGTCAACTCTGTTATAGTTGACACAAGTTTAGGTCAAATCAGAGGAAATGAATTATTTATAAAAGAAAAGAATAAAAGCGTTTCAATATTTCAAGGAATTCCTTACGCAAAGCCACCGATCAATGACTTGAGATTTAAAAGGGCACAACCTATTGACAAATGGACCTCAATTTTAAACGCAACTCAACGTATGTTTCACCAGAAAATCCTTTCTTCTATAGACTGGTCTCGATTTAACAAATAAAATAATCATCTAGCTAAATTCGATTTTTTATATCTAATATTTAAAAAAATTGAATAGGATTTTAAATTTAACTTGCTTATTCTGAATTTTTTTTAAAATTGAGCCAATTCTGTAACTATTTTTGTTCAAAATAACAGCCCGTTCTTCGTGTATGCAAATCGATCGAAATGATGTGAGCGAAGACTGTCTTTTCCTTAATATATACGTTCCGTACAATCATTTCAATGAAGAGACAAAACATTTTAATAAAAGTGTTATGTTTTGGATATATGGCGGAGGATTTCTTACGGGAACGATATCTGATTTTGACAGCACTTATCTCTCACTTTTGGGTGATGTCATTGTCGTTGAAGTCAATTACAGACTCTCAACATTTGGTTTCCTTTATGAGGGCAGTGTTGAAGCGCCCGGAAATCAGGCCTTAACTGACATTCTTATGGGTTTAGAGTTTGTTCAAAAAAATATCGTTTCATTTGGAGGTAATCCCAAATCTGTCACTATATTTGGTCAGAGCGCTGGCAGTATGTCTGTGTCGGCACTAATTTTGGTGAAAAATCATAATTTATTCCAAAGAGCTATTATGGAGAGCGGATCCGTTAACTCTTATTTTGGAAGTCAATCAAAAGAGTCGGCTCTTCTTAAGGCTGAAGAATTGGCCCAATATTTCAATTGTTATAATAATATCACCAAAAAAGTTGATATTTTGTGTCTCAGAAAAGTTGACTCTAAATTAATCGTTGAATTCGACCAAAAAATGAAATATAACGCCGTTTTCTTCGCTCCGATATTTGGTGACGATTTGCTTCCAACTGATCCCTCAATTCTTCTCAAAAAAGGAAATATTGAGTAAATTTTTAATTAAGAAAAAAATGAGCCCTTAATCTATTGATTTAATTCTTAGTAAAGACATTGAATTATTATTCGGGACCTGTAAAGACGAGGGATCAGGTTTTGTATCATCAGATCTCAGTATAAACGAATTGAAACCAAACAGTCCTAACAATTCAATGACATTACCGAAGGCTAAACTTTTAATTCAATTGATATTTATGGCACTAAAAGTACCCTTTGCTGAAGAAGTGGCTAAATTTTATACAAAAGGATTAACAGATAGCGATGGATTTGAACTAAAACACGCCATCGCTGATTCTTTTGGCGATTATCATCTAACCTGTCCCACTGTAACCTTTGGTTCAACCCTTTCACTTAATAATAAAAAGGCTTTTGCTTATACATTGACTTATAGTACGAGAAGCGGGTGGACAGGTGTCCAACATAGCGATGAACTCCAATATGTTTTTGGAAAACCTCTTAGGAATCCAAATCATTATTCGGATGAAGAAAAAGAACTGAGCGCTACATTTATTGACATCTGGACTACATTTGCAAAGACTGGGTATCTATTCTTTAATTTATTCTTAGATTTATTTACATTTCTTTCATATTCTGTGCAGAAAACCTCCAAAAGTAAATGGTATTGAATGGCCCGAAGCTATTGATAAGAACTTAACAAACCCTTCACTTCGATATATGGCTCTCAATCCTAAAGAGTATAAGATTGTAGAAAATGCTTACAAAAACTCGTGCGAAGACTTCTGGAGAAAACATTTGACAATAAATACTTTTTGATATTTACTTTCAATCTATAAATAAGTTCTTCACTTCTTTGAAAATATTTGGTTTTCTTTTATTATATAAATATTTCTAAAAATAAATTTAACTGTAATTTAAGACAAATATATATAATTTAAGATAAAATTTAATAATAAATAAATTCGAAGTTTAAATAATTTATTATTTGATTACAATTTATAAAAAATGAGCGAAAATACGAAAAATCTTTGGCAACCAATTCATTCTTATGGCTAGACTTCCAGCATATGGTTTATCCCATTTAAGGATAACATCATTGCCATTATACCCGTAGTAAAGCATTTCATATATGAAAAGACTGACTCCACCGATGAAGTCATCGTCGTGTCCGTGATCTGCATCGTATACCATAAAAGTAACTTTACTTAAGATAGAAATCGACTTATTTTCCCAATTAACACATTTATGGTTCCAATTCGGGTTATTATTGTCATTATGAATGTCTGTCTCACAATCACAGTCCCGGTCCACACATACTATGGAATAGGCGTCAGACTTATGCCATATGAGAAGATCCATATCTGGTAAATGAGCGGAATGTATGGTTATATCGAGAGAACCAGTCAGTAGTGTATTGTAGAGATTTATAGTTATTAAACAAAGTATTAAACTTAAAATCATTGCAAAGAACTGTAAATTTCTTTGGAATACAAGAAAGAATGTCTGCCATTTCTCTTCTAATATCATCCAAACCTTTTCTCTTTGACTATTATATCGAAACACATAAAAAGTTTTACAAATTTCACATTTCATTCTATTATGAGTTCGTTTCAACTTAAGCCATCGCTGAAGACAATATTTGTGCACATATTGAGCGGTTCCTCGACATTGACAGGGAGTCATCAGGTTAGTTATAGAATCGCTTTCCAGACATATCCTACAATTTGCTATTTCTGACATTTCGCTCATTCTTTTCAAACTGTTCTCAATTTGAGTCAAAATGTAAATTAACTTCAAAATACACTTCAAAACAATAAATACTCAAAATTGAGTCCAACGACAAAATGTGGAAATTTTGGAGAAATATCTTAAAACAGATATAATGAGAAACAGAGACAGTATTTCAGACTTTTGGTCATTCATTCAATTATTAAATTTAATCAAATTTGAAGTATTTTTGTTGACATCAGAGATAATCCAAACATAAAAGCAGTCGAATATTGGCTCAAATGTTTCATAATCTGGTGTTAGAGATAAGAGGTTTATATCTTTAGTACAAAAGTTCATAAAACACTCATAAATTCAATTAAAGTAAAAGTTTTAGTAATTATAACAAAATCTAATCCTTTCCCAACAAATGTCTGACATTTCAATTAAAATTTAAGTAAAAAAAACTCGTTATTAGTATTACTTTTATATTATAAAGAGTTTGAAATTATAAAAAACACTCGAATTTTATAATCAGTTTTCCTCTACATATGGTTATAATAATTAAGTTTACCATAAGATGGGGTAATATATCTTTAATTATTATGTACAGTCTGGACCCGATTTTAGTAAATCATCAATAAGTAAAACCCTTGTTTAGGTCAATAGTTTCCAAAGAGCTCTTTCCTATCGATGTTATAATATTATGGAAATTCGATTTAAGTCAAACTTAATTTAAGTCAATAATTTGTAGCCATCAGTTTACCAAAATCGGTTCCCGACTGTAAATAATTTCTTTTTCATATTTAATAATGATTTAATGGAAAATTTTTAATTAATCGATAAAAAAATTTAACTATTATTCTGAGAGACGTTTTTCATCGCTAAGTATTTCTTAAAGTCTTCGTATTCTTTCTTTTCATTTTCATCTAAAATAAGAAAAATATTTGAGAAATTAGCATGTACAAACATTGTATCAACATTGTATCAACAAAATTAGTTCAAATCAATACCTTCTTCTTCGTCATCAATATTTCTCAACTCTTCGTTATCTGAGTCCTCGTCTTCCATACGATCTCTTCGAGCGGTAGCGGACGGGTCTCCAAAAGTGATGAGTTCTACTTTAGTTCCGACACCCTTTTGTTGACTAACTTTGTTGAGCTGTTCCTCTCTGTGTTTGATTCGCGCCATTTCTGCTTCTTTTTTGATGCGCTCGTATTCAGGTCTGTAATCGGTCTCATATTCCTCAGCGGCCACTCTCACAGCTTTAATAAGTTCTTCGATTCCGTCTCCAGTTGTGGCCGAAACTCCGATCGCAGTAAGATTTTCATAGAAAGTATCCAAAACCAAAGACATAGAACGGGTCAGGTTTGCCATATATGAGGTTTCTTTCTCAATGGCTTCTTGAAAGAGTTGCCAGTCTTTCATCCAATCGATGGCGAACTGAACATCGATGGCATCCGATTTATTTAACGCTATTATTAGCGGTAATTTGTATTTATAGACAACAGAACACGAATATAACATATTTGACATAAAAGTTATCGGATTAGAGCTCCGAACCGTATCGGCCACATATATAATCACTGTCGGGTAACGGGAGGCCAACCCTTCTGTTATGATAGCACCAGAAGCCGACCAATTGAATACTTCAATTTGTCCTGGAGTGTCCAACAACACAAACCTAATTACAAAAATCGGTTCAATTATTCAATTATTAGAGAAATAGTACTCATGAGAATTGGATCGTTTGTCAATAAGTTCAATGACCTTGTCCAATTGAGTCGCAAACAAATTAAGACATGTAATTATCGCTCCGTTTGGACCTAAACTATATCTTTTCATAACTTCTTTATAATTAACGGTATCTCTTATATCAATATTAGTGGGAAAACAAGTGTTGAGAACCGCGGGATCACAGTTTATGACATACGGAACACTCTTTTGGTCGAAGAGATGTCGAGTGAGTCGCGAACAGAGCGTCGATTTCCCGCTTCCGGCCATTCCTAACACTATAACACAAATTGGTTTCTTAGAAGACATCTCTGATTCCGAAGACTTTGAGGCCATTGACGGACACTCTTTCGGCAGCTCTTTATCTGACATTTAATAATTTCAAATTATCTTCAAATGGTTTCACGTGTTTTGTATTTACAAACAATATTTTCGTAAGAAATACGAAATCTTTTACATAAATTACGTTAAAAATATATTTCATTTCAATTGAAAGGAATTACAAAATTTGATAAATTATTTAATAAAAAGTACCAAAACTTTTCAATAGACTCATAGAATCGGATTTTCGATGAAATAAAGTTAATTAATAGGAATAGAATTCAAAAATACCCAAATCTTACTAATGATTAATTGAGGACTTATTTACCAAATTTTTATTTACATTAATACAAAATCTCTCTCTCTCCCCCCTCTCTCTCTCTCCCCCTCCTCTCTCTCTCCCCCTCCTCTCTCTCCCCCCCCTCTCTCTCTCTCTCTCTCTCTC
>JAQFZM010001390.1:0-18654 GCA_034695785.1 Galumna obvia | reverse complement strand
GATTTGGTTTCACTATCGGTGGTTTTGCACCTCTCAGAAGGACTACACTTATTCCGGTTCTCAGAAATATTAAAACAGTAATTATTGGTTTGAGTAAAGTACCTTGTTTATGTGAATTTGTTTAACCCAATAGATAAGTTAAAACAAACACTTTTATTTATTTTTTTGTTATATAAATAGCAGGGATGGCCAATAGGGGGGGGTATTCCAAAATAACCCCCCTGGAGCAGCAAAATTGGCAAAATACCCCCCTGGGAAGAATCAGTGGTAGGCCCCCCTAGAAAAATCGGTGCCCGCGCGAAGCGCCGGTTCTGATTTTGTAAATTTTTCAGAAAATATTGCCAAAATTTTAAAGAAAACTAGTAATTTAGAAATTATTTTGAGTTAAAAATCGTTTAAACGTCATTTTCTCATCAAAATTATCGATATTTTATAGCTATTTTTACCTAAAAAAACCAAGTTTAAGTGAGAAATATTGCTTTTTGAGTGAAGTGTCATGTTACATGACTCATGTAAAATTGACAATTATAGTACTTAATAACCTTTAAATAGCCTAAAATAGCATTAAAAAGCCAAATAGCGCAAAAATAGACGATTTTGATGTTTTTGAAATATACCCTACCATAATACCCCCTACCACCCCCTGGAGTCGAGTTCTTTGGCCATCCCTGGTATATATTATTAACTAATTTTTTTCTCATTTCAAATGAATGAATAATTTTTTTACCACAAACTGTTGTAAACACTTTGAATAAATTTTTAATCTTGTTAAATTTTATGGAATAAAGCAAAAACCCAATTATATATATAAATTATATTCATTTAAATGTCGGACAAATGAATAATTCAGTTATTATTTTAAATTAATGTTAGAAATGAGGGTTTGTTTATATAAATTTGAATTAACCGCTAATTTATGACAAACTTTTGATCACAAAATTGTTTGACGTTTTTGTGTTTTTATTTCATCACTTTTTAATACATTTTTTATTTCAACAAAACCTTTGAAAACAAACAATAATTTATCACAAATTGTTTTAATTTTGTTTTATTTCATTTAAACATAGATTTAGTTATCATTCATTTATTAACTCAACGGAAGAGTCAATCATTTAAGAGAAAAACAATCGGTTTTTGTTTTAATTAATTGTAAGAAATTTTAAATTTATTAACATTTTATTCAAACGATTATTATTTCATTTAATTTTGATTTTGTTTTCATTTTTTAGTTAAAAATAAATAGAAATGTCTTTAACTTTAAGTAAACACAAAAGTATTTGTTTATCGATTGTTAGAAAACAAAAGAAACAGTCATTTGATGAAAGAATTTGTGATAATTTGTGTGAAGTTATTCTTCAATATTTACCACTAAAAGACAAACTGAGACTCGAATGTGTGTCCAAACAATTCCAGAGGACTATATTTCAGAAACAGAACTATCTTTGTATTAATCAATTGAATTCTTTCGACAAATACTTTTTCGATGGCTTTAAGTTTAAAATAAATGGTTTTAAATCAGTTTTAAAGAAATGTCCGAATATTAAGAATATTTTCTTACGTTTTGATAACAAATCGAAAACTCTTGAGTATCAGAGAATACGTTCCGAACGAATCGCTTCACTGATCGACAAAAAGTGTTATAATTTTATTGAATTTAACACTGATTTGACTTTTAATGAAAATTCGTGGAATAAATTAATTCCAAAAATTAATTCAAAGACTTTTACTCTTAATTTGGAAATTGAAATGTCTTTAAGTAAACACAAAACTATTTATCTATCGTTTGATAGAAAACAAAAGAAACAATCATTTGATGAACGCATTTGTGATGATTTGTGTGAAGTTATTCTCCAATATTTACCACTAAAAGACAAATTGAGACTCGAATGTGTCTCAAAACAGTTCCAGAGGACTATATTTCAGAAACAGAACTGTCTTTGGTTTAATAGAGATAATTCTTTCAACGAATACTTCTTCTATGGCTATGTCTTCAAAATAAAAGAATTTGAATCCGTTATAAAGAAATGTCCGAATATTAAGAGTATTGTCTTATGTTTTGATAATTCGGATACTATTGCGGTTCGGGAAAGTAATGCCGTAAAAGTCGTGGCACTCATTGAAAAGTATTGTAATAATTTGATTGAATTTAACTCTGGTTTGGCTTTAAGTAAGAGGTCGTGGAAAAGATTAATTTCAAAAATTAATTCAAAGACATTTACTCTTTATTTGGATAAACCCATCTATAATTTTAAAAGATTTTCTTTTGTTAAACAACTGAAGACAATATCTATCAGTGATTTTAAAGTTTGGCCCGAATTAGTTAAAGTCAATAATATTTTGAAAACTGAAATCATTATTAGAGAACCACTCTTTGATTTCCAACGTTTTGTCGATAATAACAAATGCCTTAAATATCTTTATATTAAATGTTTACCGAAGAAGACATTAACTTCTTATCAGAATCTCTTTTCTGATGATTCATCAATTGTTTCGATATTTAATGATATCTCAAAACTTCAGAATTTGATTGAACTGAAAATCGATAATTTTGTTAGACTTAAATCAAAAGTAATTATAAAATCATTGAAACAAATATCTGTGAATTGCATACAATTAAAGAGTCTTTCGTTTGGAATCTCTTATGAAGACATAGAAAGCGGACAATTGAATCAAATTCTAAAGTCATTCAAAAACTTGAAACGATTGAACCTTATATTAAACGTATCAAAGAGTTATACAAATCATATATTTATGATATTTAAAGGTTTCAGCGAACCCTTGCAATTAACTCATCTGACAATTAAAGGCAAATCTAATAATCGAATATCACTCAAAAGAATCGGTGATTTTCTTCCAAAACTAAATGTTATAAAATTGAGTTCATGTTCTGTATGTGAATCGTGGCAAAAACCTCTTCATCTAGATAATTTCTCTAATTTGGAGGTTGAAATTGATGGAAACAGACTCTATAACTTACGTTGGATCAAATATGGATATTATGAAGACTTTTATATCCATAAATTATTCGCGGAGTCGTAAAACTCTTTTCTTAAGTATTTATTTCAAAATATATTTCATTTCTTTTATCTATTTTTGACTCATTTTTAAAATAAGTAATTTATGTAAAATTATTCCTTAATTTCTTTGATAAGACTTATACAGTTAAACCTCCAAAGAGTAAAAAGCTCGGGACCACTATATTGGTTCACTAATTTGAGGTTTCCACTCATTAGAGGTTTCCACTCATCAAAGGTTTTAATCTTAAATTTTTACTTAAAACATTATTAAAAGATTTATTGATTGTTTGCGTCATTTATTTCAAATTATTGTCTATTATATGGAGAAATATTGTATTTCAATATCAAATACTTTTGTTGTAAACCCGAATCAAAATATTTAATTAACTTTATTTCCTCAATAATTGTGAGAAAATGATATTTTAACCCATTTTAATGCATTATTTTGGTGTCAAATTAAAATATAGGATGCATTCTATCAAGCATATATAAAAGGTTAATCAAAAATTTTAAATTATGGTTGGGCATAAGATGTTGCATATGTCACAATGGTCATCCTATTAAAAATTATGTTGATATAGTCCTTCGATATAACGTTTACAGAATTGAAATCGGATCAGTCATCTAAAAATAATTGAAATAATAGCTAATAAAAAAATAGTTAATATTTCCAAGTGAATAATTTTAAAAATCCTAAATTGGATCTTTAACTTATTATATCTTGTTTATTATGCAATAAGCAGAAATGAATTATCTTGTAAACTTTTTGTTTAATTCAATTTTTAGGAAGGCTACATAAATGAACTTTTTTCAATATCACATTAAAATCTGTAAATTAATTAAAAATCCCAGAAAGGTTTTTTTTCTATTTTATATTTTACACAATATAGTTTTTGAATTTTTAAAATATCTCAAATGGCTTATGAATGACAAGGTGATTTGTAAAATTTGACTGATTTTTGGAATACTTTGCAAAATTAAATAAATTTTAAAAAATTGCATGGTGATATCCAAACTTTTGTGTATTTTCTAAACTTGATTATCTATTGAATCAGTGATATAAATTTGATTCGAAAATTCCAACTCTAACCTAGTTAAATAAGTCTTCCCGTTTTTGTAATTATTCCCCCCTATATTGATAACGACTGTATATTAAAGACATTTTATTTAAAACTAAATTATTTATTATTAAAAACAAAACAAAAAACATTTCAAAATTTAAATTCAAGTTATGAATCATTTGAATGGCGTTTAAAGTTTCGTTGATTTAAAGAAATTATTTATTAAAAATAACTAATAATTAGATTTATCTCAAATAATAAACGCATAATTAAAAGTTGTCTTACCAAGAGCACATATCTTATTCTTTGGAAATGGCCTGACCCATACTAAAACAATAAAATTATATAATAATACTTGAAATGATCTAGAGCAAATTAATAGATACATACACCTTTAACCACACAGTTATGAAAACATTTCACTGAAAACTTTGATAAATATCGGAACCAATTGTGGACTCACTTATGGATTCAAAAATATAAGATTATCGTTGAATTCTTAACCACTTTTGTTGACACAAATAAATGAAAACAAAGTTATAAAAACATAATTATTTCCAATTTTTATTATTAAAGCACAGAATAATAATTTTGATTTAAAAATATTTTTTGAAAAATAGTCAAAACTTTGACTTAAAGGTAAGGAATGTTTTCATTCAATAAAAACATTTAAATAATTGTTAACTAAAAGTTACAATAATTACATCAATTAAATGAATTAGTGATAAAAGGGATAAATCATTATTACTTTAATTATACAGTTAGTGCTCGATATAATCATATTTTTGGTGGTAACATATTTTCCTGGTTAAATTGAAACTTGGTTATATCAAGAGTAAGAGAAGATGATGTTTACATTGTGTCTGATTATCGAGTTTTGAGTTTAATAGAGATTAACTGTATATCGAAATATAGGCAAAAATAAGGATTAATTTTAGATAAATTTCTTTTGTTTTACTCAAAAACTTAATTAAATGAAATTCTTATGTATTAAAAAAAATTGGTCCAAACAATTTTGCGAATTTGCTTGTTATAACAATTTTACGAATTTGCGGACAATTCTTTTGAATATTTTCTGCAAATTGTAGTCGAAATGAGTGCTCGCGGTTTACAAAAAGTTTGATTTCTTCCAAATACAAGAGTCGACCTATTATCGGTGTTTCGGGTTCACACGAATTCAATGTTAAAACTCTCAGTTTTGGTAGAAATTCGTCGATACGTTTCAATGACATCTTAGGTCTATCTAGGTATATCTGAGGTGGAAATCCATACAATTTAAGTGTCAAATGAGTTAATCCATTGAAATCTTTGAATAAATGCAATAATTGCCACTCATTTGGAAATGAGTATAAAGAAATGTCGAGTCGTTTTAAATTCTTGAATAAATGAAAAAACTTTTTAAATGAATTAAAATTATGAAACAAATTATTTTTAGAATAAGACATTTCAAAAGAAAGACTCTTTAAATGAATGCAATTCACAATCATTTGTTTCAGTGATTCGACACTAGTTTTAGAGTTAAGACTTAATTCAGTATTGAGTTCAACCAAATTCTTTAGTTTTGAGATATTATTAAATATCGAAACAATCGATGACTCATCGGAAATGTGATTCCAACAACGAGACCCGAGTTTTAGATATTTAAGACTTTTGTTATTTTCCACAAAATGTTGGAAATCAATGAGTGATTCATTCGTTTGATTTATAAAAATTTCAGCTCTGATTATATTATTCACTTTAAGTAATTCGGGCCAAAACGGAAAGATACAAATCGGTATTATTTCCAGTTCTTTAACGAAAGACAATCTCTTTAAGTCATCGATAGGTTTATCCAAATGAAGAGTAAAAGTCTTTGAATTAATTTTTGGAATTAATTTATTCCACGAAATCTCATCAAAAGCCAAATCAGAGTTAAATTCAATCAAATGTTTGCAGTTTTTGTCGATCAGTGAAACGATTTGTTCCGAACGTCTTTTAGAAGGTCTCAGAAGAGGAAGATCTTTGTCTTTGAAAAATAAGAAAACACTTCTAATATTCGGACATTTCTTTAAAATTGATTCAAAACAATTTATTTTGAATTTATAGCCATCGAAGAAGTATTTGTCCAAAAGATTAAATCGATTGATCCAAAGATTTTGTTGTTTCTGAAATATAGTCCTCTGGAACTGTTTGGACACACATTCGAGTCTTAGTTTGTCTTTTAGTGGTAAATATTGAAGAATAAGTTCACACAAATCATCGCAAATGCGTTCATTAAATGATTGTCTTTTTTGTCTCTTTTTTGTGTCACTTCTTAAACAAATCCTTTTGGGTTTACTTAAAGACATTTTAATTTCTTTTAAAATAAAAAAATTAAATCAAAATTAAAATTAAATGAAATAATCGTTTGAATCAAATGTTAACTCAATTATAAGAATTTCTTACAATTAATTCAAATCTTAAACCAATTGTTTTGTCTCTTAAATAATCCACTCTTTTGTTGATTATATGAATGAGTGATAACTAAATCGATGATTCAATGAAATTAAACAAAATTAAGACAATTTGTGATAAAATATTGTTTGTTTGCAAACAATTTGTCGAAACAAAAGATGTATTAAAAAGTGATGAAATAAAAACACATAAAAACGTCAAATAATTTGTGATCAAAATTTTGTCATAAATTAGCGGTTAATTCAAAATTGTCTAATATTTCGATTTGAAGTTTTAATTATTTCCAGAATTATTCTCTTAATAAAATACCCAAAAATTCAGTGTAAGTTTATCTGGATATTCGTGTACACCTTGGTCAAATTCACCTTAACTTTGGTAATCTTTAATCTTACGTAATAAACTAGATATCAAGATACTTTAATGCTATTCTATAAAACACCTTGCTAATGTTTATATTTGTCTTTTTATGGTAATTTGAAAAACATTTTATTTTAGTTTTGTATTCATATCTATTTATTGTAAGCATTGTTCGATTAAAATAAATCAATTACCCTGGTTCATATCTATATCATCTATTATTATGTTTGTAAAAACAAGTTCTATATGACCTAGTTTATCATTGATATTATTGTTTGATAAATATTTTTCTTCGTCTTATTATTATTTCTAAATATTATGAGAATTTATAATAAATATTTAGAAAGAAAAAAGAATAATCTTGCTCATCTTAGAAGTATATTCTTTTAAATTTTATTCTATTTTAAAAATTCATTCATTTCTACTCAAAAGTATATATAAGACAAGTCTATCAAAGAAATGATTTTATTAGAAAATAGTGTTTAGAAATTGAAATAAATTTTAAGTGAGTTTTTCGATAAATTATTTGATCCCAGAATTGTGTCAAAAATCTGTTTATTTTGGATAAAAGTTTTATATAAATGTCTGTTTGAAAAGTGTTGACATAAGTTCTCAAATAATTTATATTAAAGTTTACTCAAAACTTTTTAAAAAATAAATTTTTAGTTAAAATCAATAATGAAATCCATAAATGAACTTGGTCTCTTTGAGAAATACTATCAATTTGATATTTATCATGGTAAATGTTATATAACCATTAATTTTCATTTATTTTTCCAGAATTCCATTACTTTTAATCTATTAAATGATATTTTGATGAATTTCTTTTTGATGTATCAAGATTAATTTGAAAATAGTCTTTGATATATTATTTTGCTCTAGGCTATTTAATTTAATTCTAAATTTGTTTTATTCCTTTTATTTTATTTATTTGTGAAACAATTTTATTATATTTATATAATATTTTATTAAAGTTTTCTTATTTTTATACTAAACTCTTATACTTTTAAATGTTTAGAAAAATTCAATTTTAAACTCAAATCAAATGATTTTCTATAAACTATTCGTGTATTCAGTGGTAAAGGAATTAATTTATTAAAATATTTGAAAAATTCAAACTATTTTAATGTATTTTTTGGTTTTTCTCGATATCAATGTTTATAATCCATTAAAAATTATCTTTTCAAGTGAAAACCATTTTGGATCATGTTTAATTAAATTTATTGATGGAAGAGTTACATTGATCTAGATGAATTAGCAACACCTCACCTTGATATATTTTATTGTAAAACCACAATTCATATATTATTGTTATATCAAATTTATATTTTTTAATAAATCATTTGATTAATTGACTCAAACTTTAAAAGATATTTTAGTTTCGAAAGAAGTGTTACATTTTTGAACAAGATCATTTTAATTATATTGAAATTTTGTGATTTAATTACAGTCTATTTTGAATTTGAATTTCAAATTAAATTCAATATCATTTGACAAACGAGAGGAGAGGAGAGGAGAGGAGAGGAGAGGAGAGGAGAGAGAGTGAGAGAGAGAGAGAGTGAGAGAGAGAGAGAGAGAGAATCTTTTGATTAAAAAATTCATTTGAATATTCTCTGAGAACTCATTCGCCGATAAGTACTTTCTTTTATAGATAAGAAAGTGAGCAAGGTGCGCAAACATGAAAGAATAAGTTATTGAAATGATATTAGACGTGGATTTGAACTAACGGTATGAGCAAAGAGTAATCCCTGGAAGATGTTTGAGTAAAGAGGAATCTAATATTCATTGAAAATACATATATTTATTCAATATATTCGAAGATAAAGAAAGAAAGAGAGAGAAAAAAGAGAGACAGAGAGAGACCGACCAGAAATAAATTTGATTCGATTGCACAGAATCAGTGCTGAGCTCAGAGCACTTCACTTCTGTGTGCATCTAAACACCGATCGCTGAACAGAATATCCAACAGTTTTCAGTTAGCGTTCATTCACTCAGCATTTGATTCAGTGTTGGATTCGCTCTCTTTCTAAGCGATTGAACACTAAGTTTGGGTTCAGAACAATAGAGAAGATAAGAGACAGAAGAAGAGTAAAAGCATTTCAGTTGTATATAAAGAGAGGCAAAAGTTTTTAATTCAATTGTTGTCTAATCTCTTGTTTTGAGTGAATAATCAGTTCTTTGATTCTAAAGTCGGTTTTGATGTCTGTCTTTTGTATCGTTTTGTTTCGTTTAATCAAAAGTTTTATTTAAATCAAAATAAAAGTTTTTTTGTGTCGAAAGTGAAGTAAAAATCAATTTTAATGTTTGTATTGAAGACTAAATAATTATTTTAGAAATCATTAGTAAATCGTTTACTAAATTAATTATTGATAGAAACCAAACGGAATACTAATTAATAATAAAATAATTCAAAATCCGAGAAATTCATTTGGAAAACAACTCTTTTTCAGTGCTATTTAGAACCGCGAACTCATTCTGTGCTTCAAATTAAAGGACAAGGAATTTGTGTTATTAATTCTATACAATACTTTCATTAATGAATCGACAAACTAATTGCTAGATTAAAATTATTTTAAATGTAAAACACGTCAATAACTTTTCATCGCCGGTTAATACGTGAGTCTAAAATCCCATTGTATTCAAACAAAAGAGTACAGAATAGTAGAGTAAACGAGTACTGCTCTTATCGGCAAATATTCTGTGCTTTTCTCCAGTAGTTGTAATAATATTTACATCAGAAAAAACATGAAAACAATGTTTACATTCATTTTTCATAATATTATGTCTTAATATATAATAATAATATATCCGCTCTTTTGAAGACATTATTTGATTAATTATTTTAATATTTATTGGAAAAAGTCTTAAATATTTGTCATTCAATTGAAATATCGATTTTCTATTCGCGAAACCATTTATTACAACAAATATATCGCAACAAAAGTGTGGAAATGTGTTAAACACAGAAACTATTTCCTCGATAGAAGAACATCAGAAATATGTCCTCACATAAGATGTCACTAATTATTATTGTGAAAAGTTATCTATTAACATTACTATTGTATTCTGCGCTCAATGGCTTTCATATAATTATTTGTGAAGAAGAGCCACAATTGCCGGCCACTTATGAACAGCCTTTCGGTGAGTCCTCTTTTTTCAAGTGTTGCCATCCATTAATCAATTAAACAAAAAAAGTGTTAACACATTAACCAAAACACAATTAAATTCGAATAAGAATAACCTTGGGTGTAACCATGGCTTTTTTCTTGAATTTTTTGTTTGTTTTTTCTCTCTTAAAAAATGATCAATCATAAATAATTGGCAAGGTACAAGTTTAATGATGCTCATGCAATGTCTTAGATTAGTCAGGAGTGGTCTCATAACTGAATTAGTTTTTTACTTTTTTTACTATTTTCTCTCTAAATTACTAGATTATTATTTTTGCAAGAGCCAATTATTATATATGAAAGAAATATAATAAAATATAATAAGTAATAAAATATTCTTGATTACCAAGGTCTATTTCAATTTTGTTAAGTATCTATATTGGAGTCATTGGAGACCCCTTTAGTCAAAGTGATTGTTATAGAGTTCTATAGAAAGTATTGAATGGAAAGAATGACCTAGGATTCCTACAATAACCATCTGGATCATGACATAAAAATAGTCAAACCTATTGTTTGTGCTCGAGTTTATTGATGGTCTCAATATTGTGGCCATAAAACTCTATAAATCTGAGCATGCTAATTAATCATAGATGAAATTGATTTCCACTTGCAATTGACTCAACACTTACTGTAAATAAATTCTCTTCAAATAAATTATGATTTTTATCGCAAAAAAGTTTTATTCATTTTCTTTTGCTTTTTTCTCTTATGGTTTGACCCAAAGCTCTACTGTTTTGAAGGCAAATATATGTGTTTCACAGACTTTGAGATCATTATTATAATCAGCCCACTATTTATTCTGAGTTTCGGCACAGAATAAGCTTTTGATATTTATTATCGAAAAATGGAAAATATTTTTCATTAAATATTAATTTTCGGTCACAAATACTAGACTTTTAATGATAGCCTTTTAAATATGAAAACAAATATCGGATAAATTGATTGCTAATAATCATATTGATTATGGTCCTTAAGAGGGGAGAGAGAGAGAGAGGGAGAGAGAGAGAGAGAGAGAGAGAGAGAGAGAGAATAATTTGTTGTTATTTGCAGTGAAAAACATAATTTATTAAATGAATTTTATTTTATAGTTTTGTTGTTTATTTTAGGGGAAAAATTGATGAAATATCACTTGAATGGAGATAATATTTATATATATTTTGATTTGTATGAATATTTCGGAGATTATTTGTAAAGGATTTGAAGTCATATTTCTGTGATAAACAAAATAAATATTAATCTGAATTCCAATAGAAATGAATTTCATTTGAATTTATTAATAGATAAAAAAGGCTTAGTTTTCAAACTTATTAATAAATATTATAATAGTATTTGAAAGACTTATGATATTCATTGCTTTTATTTAGAAAATGTGCAAGATATTTATAAATTAAAACTTGATTGATTTAATTGAACAAATAAATTGACTAACAATAGACTCAAAGGTTATTATACTCTCATATAATCCAATTTATTGTTAGTATTTTAATAGAAAACAATAGAATTTAGTATTGTTTCACCTTGCTCACATTTAAAAATAAAACTTTTATATATAAAACTTTTGTTTTTAGTATAGAATTTATACTAAAATCCTATAAAACTATAGAATATGAGAAAATTGTGAATAATTTAATCATTGATTGTATTTGTTTGATGTGATACAATCAATTCGTTTTATTAAATTGCAGGATAAGATCAATGCGATTGTGAGGACAGGTTGTGTCCCCTCTGGACATAACATTTTTAAAGTGAAATATATTCCTAACAAAAATTTTCAATAATACAGTTTTATTGCATTGAATTTTGGAGAGGATTTTGAATTTTTATTTTGGAAAAACGAATAGTAGTTTTGGGATTTGAGTCAAACACTGCACTGGAATGGCTTTACTTCTATTTCGAATGAGAAGTGTATTAAAAAAAAGTTCACTTCGAATAAATAGTAAAAATAGTTTTTTACATATTCTTTGTGTTCCACTATTTTCTAACAAATGTATGAAAAAAAAATGTTTTCCACGAATAGAAAAAACGATATGAAAATCAAAATGTGTTTTCAATTTTTATTTCATATGAAAGGAGAGAGAAAACCACTTCATATTCTTAAAGCAAAGCAAAAACAGATTTATATCCGAAAATGTTTATCATTTAAATGAGACTTATTTTTGCCGATTCCTCGCCTTTCGATTTATAAAAATATACGCAAATAATAATAAACTCATGAAATGTAAACTTCAATAAAAATTTTATTTGGTTTTGAGAAACACTCAGATATTGAGTCACTGATTTTCAATTAGCTCTTCATAGGATTCTATTTCTTATACATTTAAAATATATCAAGGTCTAATTTCTTATTTTTATATCCTGAAAGGCTTTAACTAAATCTGGCAAGCTTATTTCAAGCTTTGTTACGCTTTCCTGGTTTTAAACAGTTCCTGGTTTATATTCCGTTTGATACAGACTTGATAGTCTTACCAAGTTAGTTTAGTAGAGGAAACATAATTTAATTTAATTAATTAGTTTTTTTGCTTCAAGGAATCTGTCGAATGTTAAACATAAGTTAGCATGCGTAATTATCTAATTTCTTCTTCAAATAAGGGGTGTATTTATTGCCTAAAATGGAGTGAAAAATGTAAACTCCGATTATTATTAGCATCAGTTTATAGACAAGTGATTTGACTGTAAATAATCTGAAAGCAATCCGTCAGCACTCGATCGCTGTTATGTTCTTAACTTTTGGTATAATTTTTTTTTCAAAAGATAGTGAAGTAAAAGCTTTGATATTCTCGGACTGAGTGCCACATATTTATTGCTTTCAGTGAGTCTTCAACTCATTTCAATCAATAGAGCATTTGATGCCTTAAACTCAACTCAAATCCCAATCAGATATTCTCTGCATTCGTCGTCTCAAATGTCAGACATCAGTAGACTTTGTAGGAATACTTTCCGGCAGTCCTTCTTTATTCTGAGCCCTTTGCAATAAGTATGTATTTTACTGATGTTCTTATTCTTGTGTTGTTTCGGGAAAATGGCCAAAATCATATTGAAATTGAGCCTGTTCACTTTTGTTGACTTATGAGATATCACTGAATATATTATAAGTTTAGAGAAATAGACAGTAATTTAATAACTTTGAGGGCATATCAACTGATCCATCAAAATGTGTTTTGCATTTATTTTTTACAATTTTGAGTTTTACCACGATTTTGATGTAGTGCTTGAAAAACATCCGGATCAGACTCTTTGGCTCAAAATATCCGTCAAATTTTGATTTATTTCATTATTGAATTTGTTTTAAATAAACATTTTTATGCTAGATAATATATCTTGTTCTGTTAGTTTTAGTTATCTTTAATAAATGTCTTTTTTTATTAGTACCATGGTAACATTTATTTGCTCAAATCATGTTATAAAAGTTTATTTAATTAATTTTATAGTAAATTAATATTAATTATGAATACCTTGCACATATCACTGTGTAATTTAGTTGTGATTCTGGGAAAAACTTTTGATAATTTGATAAAACTTTAAGTAATATTCAGATAATGGAAAGTAAATTGAGTTCAAGAATTCTGACGATTGCGTGAAATAAGTCAATGATTTTCTCTATTCTCTCATAATATTAAAGATAAATAATATTTTGATTGCATTTTGCTATCCATTCATTTGCCATAACTATCGCCTGAATTAATATTTGAAATCAAAAGTCACACAAAGAGAGAGAAAAATAATATAAAATTAACATAAATTTCATAAAAAATTCAATACAAAAGAGGAATGACTTCTACCGCACAGAACTATCGACTGTTGTAACACAGAATAAGAATATTCTTTATATAGTGTTTTGTCTCTCGTAATGAAATTTTTCACTTAATGTCAGAGTTTTTAACACAAAAAAAGTTTTAAAATTTATTCGAACAGATTTCCGGCACAGAATATGTTCTTAATATTTCTGGCACAGAATAAACATCCCTGAGCTTAGATTTGTTAGTGTTTGAATTTAATCCAATACACATTTGTTAAGTACAGTTGAATACACTTTTTTTGGATTATATTAGTGGCGGTTATTTATTAGTGGCTTTATTTCTGTCACGAATTGCAAGAATAAATTCCGATATCATTATTATTACAATTCTTTTAGATATTAGTATACATTTTTCACTACATATCATAACTATAGGGATGTGCACTAAATGTAGAGACAGTGATTAAGTAAAGAGAACTGCCCCACGAATTAAACTCTTTTCCATCAACTCAATGAAAACTTAATTGATGGATGCATTTTCTATTTAATTTGTGGTTTTGGTCATTCTTCGTACTTATTTCTTTCCATTGATGAGTGACATCGTGCACATCTCTGTATTAGTGAACTATGACATACATAGACATAAACATAGGCTATAGGGTCGGCGCAAAAGTTATAATTTTCAGTTATGAAGAGATTTATGGCTTTTTATAAAGAAATGAATTATTGTGTTTCGCACTGACAGTCAGAAAACATAAAAATAGTGGAGAAATATAAGGCTTTTTTCAAAAATTCATATCATGTTCTGAACCCTTAAATATATTGAATTATAGAACAGTGCAAAGGCCAGAGCGAACACCACAACCAATAGTATAACATCTTATCTATGGCTGAGTGTTAGGTTTTTAATTTTTCATTCCTATTATGAATATCAGTACTATTTTGCATATTATAACTGATTTGCATAAACTTTATTTTCTATTTTACTTTTATTCTGTGCTAAATATTGATTAGATAACGCGCGGAATGGCTTTAATTTATGGTTTGCTTACGTTTTCATCTTCTTATAAATCAATGTTTTACTTAAGTTTCAAAAAATATAACTTTAATTTTGCCGACAAAAAAATTGATGGATTTTTTCTTTATAAATATTTATCTTGCCAATTCCAAGGTATTTTACAAATATAAATAAACCATGTACATTTTATTTAATATTTAAATTTTAAATAAGGATTTAATTAAAAACAATTTCCGTTATGACAAACATAATTAAATATTACCTTGGTGATGATCTAAATATAAATATATATGTATTTATTATTAATTAGCATGGTCTAATATTGATAGTGTACGCCACATGAATTATAAAACACAAATAGTGAGTAAAAAACCCGATTCTGAGTAGAGATAAGAAAAGTCACAAAAGTTCAAAGAGTTGTAGAAAAGCTAATTTTCTTTTCTCTTTAGATGTTTTGTGTTTTATTTGATATTATTTGTTATTTTAGTGCAAATGTGAGCCCAAAAAGCAATGATTCGTTCGCTTTGTTTCAGGGATTTTGACGCTTAAGTTTCAGTATTTATTTTATTGCCATTAAATAACATAATATTATTACAGACTTGGAGTCTTATAAGATGACCAAGGCTACTGACCGAGTATAATCTTGTTCTTTATTTGTTCAAGGCTTGCAATGTTGACACCGAAGTCAAATGAAATTCCATACATTCCGAGTAATTTAATAAAATTGTGCTCTTCTTCTGATTAATTAATAAGAGATTTACTAATTTATTGTATATATATTGAGATTATTATTGTACTCAAACTTTGAAATTATTGTTAAAATATTCTAGATAGTTACAATTTGTAGTAAAAATGAATAATTCAACACCTTGAACATTCAATATCTTGAACATTGAGACAAATAACTATTTTTTTTGTCGTTTGCTTTCAAACAAATGTTTAGTGAGTTTTGGCTTCACATAAATAAGTAATATTTGAGGATTTAATTTAAATCAAGGTCTTTTGACAAAATTGAATTCCAAAGCAAGATAATAATGATGTTCTTGATCAAATAAAATTGTTGAGAGAAATACTTCTTAATATAAGAGTCAGAAGTTGTAAAACTAATTGACTTAAGAATTAAATCAATTAAATAACTGTAAGAATTGATTTAAGAGTCGGCCAATCGTTGAATCGATGACAAATGAAAAATAAATCAAATGTTCTAGCCCATTTCATGCTCTTATAATATAATATAAGAGAATAGAGTATTTGTCTCTTTATTATATTTATGGTTTGTGTTCAGTCAATTGGATTAATTTATTTGTATTTTTTCTTGGGTTTAAAGACTTTCATCGATACTTACCGTATACTCGTTATTATATGTGCTGTGCGTTCGACCGATTATTTCTCATTTCGTAGAGAATAATGTTTAAGAATATAAAAACTATATATAAATTGAATGCAACAAAAAAATTATGGTATAAACGAAAACTATTTGTATGTCTGTAATCGAAAATCATTTTTCTCTATTCGCTGTTCAAAACTCTAATGACTGTAACTATAAATCAATAAGACTTTCACTTTTTGATGGAAATAACGACTGATTATCAAAATTGACAATTTTATTAATTTGATAGTAGATTTAAATTGAGATAACATATTCAATTAGAAATTTCAGTAATTATAAATCAAATATTTTTTGATATAAAAATTTTAGTTTTTATATTTTAGAACCCCCCTATCGGCTGCCTTTCGGACATTAGTCTTAACCCCTCTCATCCAGGTTTGGACGAACTTTTCAGGAGTTTTATTAATTATTATTCGAATTCTTTTAATTAATTGTTGAATATTTTTTCCCGCCCACCCATCCTCATATAATTTTCTTTTGAGATAAGCCCAAAAAGTTTCAATTGGGCGTAATTGGGGCACATTCGGGGGATTTATATCCTTTTTGACATATTTCAGTTCAATTGAGTCCAACAATTGTGTTGTGATTCTGGCGTAATGAGAACTTGCTAGGTCTGGCCAAAATATGTATTTCCCATCCGAATGATGTTTATCAATGAAGTCCTTCAGTTTTGTCAAACAATTTTTTATGTAGACTTCGGCATTGACTGCATTACCCGAAGGAACTATATATGGTTCAGAGAATCCCTTTGAACTCATTGCCACCCAAACCATTACTTTTGTCGGAAATTTAGCCACTGGTTTGTAATGAACCTCATAAGGTGCTGCCAAATATTCTGTTTCATAATAAAAATCATTTAAATTACAATCGGATCGATCGATGGTAAAGTAAGTTTCGTCGTCCATCACTACCTCCACTCTATTTGTTGGCTTCAAAACAGTTTTTCTTAAAATATTTTTTCTGTCTTTGGATCTGATTTTCGTTACTTTTTGGATATTTATTGCGTTTCTTTCGGGTCACTCCATATTCTTTCAAAACATTTTTAGAAGTTTTCGCCGAAACATTAAATTTGCGTCCAATTGATCGATAACTTAATCCAACTTTGTTTACACTAAATTCGACTATTTGTTCCTTCTTTGCCCTACCGGTGTCCTGCCACTGACCAGACCCTGTCTTCCTTTCAACACTTTGACCATTTTTGATTCGACTAATAATACGATAGTTTTAAAACACTTTCCTTCAATAACAAAGTGTTTGACTATATCTTTGGTCTTCATATTTGGGTGCCTTTCCTTCAGTTGTTTAACGCGTAGCCTGAGATCTAACTCTTTAGATGAAGACATCACCACAAATACTAATCACAGTTAAACTTTATGGCACTTAAATTAAAGAATAATTAACACTATTTGATTACATTAAATCAAAACAATTATATTAATAAAAGAAATATAAATAAATCACGTTTTAAAAAATTGTCAATTTTGAGTATCAGTCATTATTTAATTTGTTTTCATTTAAGTTATCGTTTAATAAAATTTAAATTATTGTTTAATAGACTTGTGTTTGTGTTGTGTCGAACTGTTTTTTACTGGTTTTTGTCTCTTCGATCCCTTAAAAGCAGTTTTATTTATGGGGTCTTTCTCTGGGTCTATCTCTACATAAGACCTCCCTTCGCCTCTTTACATAATTTATTATAAATTTTAGGGCTAATACAGAAAGTGACACAAAAAGAGATAAAACAAAAGATATTAGTATTAAAACGCCAGAATACAGATGTCAATTGATTTGGCGTAATATTAATCTGATGACAATATTACACATTTCAGCCATTTATGGACTAATAATTGTTCTTAGAATTAAATCTCAAACATTTTTTGAATTATATATTGACTTTGATGTCAACATTTGGTGTTCAGTTAATAGAGTATAACAATTAATATATAATTAAAATTTGGGCCCTTTCTTAAGTGCGGTACTCATAGACATTGAAGTCACCGATCATTTAAAACAAAACTTAGGTCAAGCTCAAAATAAGTCATGATTTTCTAAACTCTATCCTTAAAAGATGATATATTTGAATGGGTTAGAAATCTAAAAGCTCATCATAAATTTGCCGTCAAAGGCCGACCTTATCAACTTTCAAAAAGGGTTTATTTTCCGACATATCGGATGGCTTTTATTTAGGAAACATTTAATGCTTAAAAAAAATAATACACAATAAGATCTAAAATGATTTCATTCTCACGTATTAACTGCTTATAAATGAATTTAATACATGTTTATCATATTTGTATTAAAATATCAAATTTTGAAATGATTTAATATAATAATTGTATGGGTGTGTGGGCCCGTGGATTGGGTACATAATGATTAAATGTATTACACTTTACTATGTAAATGTATTGAAATAATTTTATTCGCTGCATTCCACTATGTGATTATATTTCAAAAATTTTATGCGCTGCATCCCGCGGT
>JAQFZM010001389.1:0-18658 GCA_034695785.1 Galumna obvia | reverse complement strand
CCGTCAAAAATTAAAAAAAGTTCATAACTGGGAGAGTTTCACAACTCAGAGATTCACAACTGGGAGAGTCTACTGTAATATTTTTTAATTTAATTTTATTTATATTTTGTGGTTTTGTATTATTTTATTATTATTTTGAATTATATAAATATTTGATGAACTTATTTCTTAAATAATTTGTATCTAGATAATTTTAAATTTAAATAATTGTTTTGTTTGTGGTATAAAAAGTTTTTATTGTCGGGAATTTACTCAAAGAATATTAGAAAAAATAATGTAATTAAATAAGTTACCATGAAACAATGGGGGTGAAAATCCGAGAACTTGAGTGAGGCTCTGCTGAACTCTTTTCACAAGAGATTTGTCGTCATTTGGTTTCTGAATGAAAATATCATTTTCTCCAAAAGATATGACCGGAACCAAAGACGCACTCAAAAACATAATTATTTTTTTTCATTTTGAATCAAATGACAACTTTTAAACACTATTTAAATATTTTAACATGTTAGATTACAAACAAATTTCACTAAAAATTTGTAAGAATAGCAAAAATTAATAACAAATATCGAAATCTTCTTAAATCTCATAATTTAAATGATTGTAATATTAAACCAAAAAAATCTTTTAAATCCTAAAAATAATAAAAAGATTAATAAATACCCATATCTTAGCGCTAATTTAATAAATCCTTTTCTTTTTTTCAAACTCAATTCAAGAGTATTGGGAATCGCATCCAATGCTTCGATGGCACCGCCGACTATTAGAACCAAAGCATTTCCTTTTCCTTCTTTACTGTTTTGGAGAACATTTTAAAAATATTATTGAATGAAATAAAGTCAAACACTTTTAAGTTTAGTCTTCGGGAAGATTCAGGAAAAACCAAAATAGGGTTTAAAATTGTGAATAATTATTGTAGAAATATGTGGACTCTTTTTTAATAATCCTTTTGGATAAAATAATTAAAAGCTCATATTATTTGTTGGAAAGAAAAGTCGGGAAAATTGGAAAAATATGGCTCTAATTATTACTTTAATACTTTTGTCTATTCGTTCAGTTATTAATTATTTAATAATTTAATTATCATTTGGTTTAAAGTAGAGTTTACCTGAGAAGCCATTCCATACTCTTCTTAGTAGCAGCACAGGCACCTGTTCCACATGAATACCAGTATTAATTCAATAAACATTAATTTTGTCGAATTTGTAAACGAAAAGACTATTAAAAGTGTATTTGTGGGAAGACCTCAAAATAGAGCTATTATTCTATGGTTTGATTTAAAATAGAATTCTTAAAATTAAAAAAATAATTAACCCGTCATTAAAAAGAGTTCTCTGTGTAAAGGCATCCAGAATTGGCCCTCAAGTGTTAAAATATGTGGAATTATTCCGGGAAATTGTTTTGAAAAGTGAGTTCCTTCAGTTGCAAAATTGCCAAAAGCAGAGGCGCATACAATTCCGTGAGGATGACATCCAAATATATAATTCTTATTGGGATCTAAATCTTGAGTCTTCACTAATTTCAATGGAAAGTAATTGGTGTAATGTCTCCAAATAGTCCATTTTCGCGCCCAATAATTAATTCGTCCCCCTTTTTATGTTTAACACAATTAGAAGACAAAAATTGTTAATTCATTTAATTAATATTAATATTGTATTCAATTAAGTAAAATTGTTTTAACAAAAAAAAATATTAATTTATTTTAAGCCATTAATGATATAAAAATTAATTTTACGGAAAATGTTATCATGGTCAATCTCTTGTTATAAAGAAAGAGTATTGTATATCAATAAAGTATATAAAATTGTAAATAAATTGAATTATTAAAAACAAATGATTTCTAATTTTCAACATCTCGTTGTTTTGCATAATTTGTACTTGGTCATATTTTAAAAGTTTTCATCTTAATTATTAAATTAACATAACTTTTGGATTAATTATTAATAATATACATAAGTATACATTAAAATTAACCATTAAAAAGGGATAAATTATGGAATAATGGATAAAAAAATGGGCCAAAACTTAACTTTTAAACTTTAAAGTATTGCAATAATTTTTAAATTCTAAATATCTTTAATTTCTATCTATAATATTATTGTACTTTTTTTCAGAGTTAAACATATCTTTAGTGAAATCATAACAAATGAAATTAAAGGGTTTTTTCGGTAATTTTTATAAGTTTTTATATAAAATATATAAAAAATTACGATAAATTGTCAACGAAAAGGTTATAAATTAGACATTTATATATAAAAATATAAATACAAACCTTGATTACAAACATTGCGATCGTAAATAAACCAGGAAATGTAAAATAATGAAATAAAATAATATTTTGTAAACAATAGAAAAATTAAAATAAAAAGCGATAAAATTCCAATTAATAAGAATTGACTGCAATAATAAAAAACGGCTAAAGTTTGAAGTCTTCTTTCAAAAGGTATTAAAAGGGGCGCGAATTCTATTCCCAAAATTTTAGTCATTTTTAATAATTGTAATAAAAATCAATGAATTGGAACTCTTTAAATGTGAGACACTTTAAAGAACTGAATTATGACTTTATCTCATATTTATATTTTGATAAGAGGTTTCCCAAAATGTTCTGAAGCTCTCGTCTCCTTTATATCACTCAAACTATTAAAAGAAACTCAAAGATTAATAATAAAAAATCGTTGTATTTATCAGTTATTCAGATGATTTGATCAGTGAATAGTAGTTAACAATATTTTAATTGATTTGCCAATAACTGAGAAACTGTCCTTCAATTATAACAATCGTCAAATCCCTGACATCTAAACTAATCTCTTAAAAAAGATTTATTAAAAAACTATTACTTTTCAAAGTATTTTATTTTAAATCTAAACCAAAAAAAACCTTAAGATTTAAACAATTCTCGAATTATTAGAGCGAAAGGGATTACAACAGAATATTCTATGAAATAAATCTATACTTATTTCTTATCCATTGGTTATTATAAAATGGTTCTTGCTCACATTGGAAAAAAATCTAAAAGTGTTAACAAATAATTTTTAAAAGCATTTCTCGTAATTTTTAGTTTTTATAACTTTTTATTTAAAAAAATCTGAGATTAAAAATGAGAAAACAATTTCATATAATTAGTGCTTCATTTCTAATATATTTAAATAATTAATAATTGGTTTTTCATCTTAATTGACAATAAATCAAATTAAGCGAAAACTCACAAAAATTAATTCTAAAAATTATTAAATGAATCGATTTGTGAATTTCAAATGAATACTTGAATTCATTTTAACCAAAATTTAATTAGAATTTTAACAAAAGTTTAGTAAAATTAAAGTTTGAGAAAAAAATTAATAAATTTATATTTAGTTAATTAATGGAAAATTCATATTTTGAACAAAAGGTATGTTTTAAGGCTTAAGTCAGTCATTCTCTTGAATACTAACTTTTGATAAGTTTAAAGTATTTTAATAATAACTTATTAATAATAAGTGATAAATAAAGATTGAAATAAATAAAAGTATGGTTTGTGTTCTTCCCATCATTTGTTAAGATAACAAAATCTCTTAATTTTTGCTAAATATATGAAATTCAGATCACTTTAAGATTTGGGAGAGAATTACAAATGATTTTCAGTTTAATGAGTTATTTGTTGAGAACTATTTGTTGAGCTTTTGATTACTTCGAGCCATTGTCTAAAAGTATATTCACTTTCAGTTCGGAAAAAATAGACGTGAGTTTTAAATTGTAATTTGAAGACATAATTCTTTGTTATGTTATCGTTTTCTGTGGGAACACTCGCTGTATAACCGATCACCGGAAGACTTGCCAGAGGAAAGTCATCCTATAATTGAGATCAATATTTAGTTAATGAAAATCAAATAAAATATTGTTAAATACCTGATATGACTTATAAAAGAAAAGACAAAAATGTGTGAACACAACCCATAACTTTTGCCATCCGCTGCTGTTCTTAAATTTTCTAAGAAGATAACCACTCAAACAACTCTTTTAAAAGAAAAATCATTTTAGAAAAACTCAATTATTGTTTGAGCGCTTACAGTCAGAGCGTGTTTATAATCGAGTGCACTAATACTGCAATTTCTGTGCCAACAGACGTGTGCCATAGTATTAGACCTATAGTGGAGTTTATCAATAGATTCTGTCTGACAAATTGTATCCGATTTTTGGATCCACTTCTGACTCAACGCGTTATCGATTTTATCCAACAATTCATTCGATGAAATAATATTTGGAATAAAAGGAAGCATTTCATTGCCGTTTACTTCATATAAATTGACCGCCGCTTCAGACAAATCTGTTAACCAAATGCGTCGCTCCTCTTCAGAACTAAAGACAAATGTTAGGTCTTAACAAAGTTATAAACAAATCAAGCGATCAGTTATTCATCGCTAAAATATTGATTACTATTAGATTTACAAATCATATGTAATATAAAATTTGAGAAAATATATACTTTGCGGCGACCATAAGAGCTCTCTCTCCGCTATAAATAGTGAAACAATAATTGACCCCCAATTTTGGTTCCGTTTCCTCAAACATAATATTATGAAGAGGGAGGTGTCCGTGAACTTTGAATTGGAACTGAACCGATGCCGAACGACTCGCATATATTAATATATCGGAGAACTAATCGTTCAAAAGTCAAAATTAGTATTAACTCTATTTTAAAAATAATAATAAATTTATAAATCGATTAAATATATACCAAAAAGAAGAGCCGCTGTTGATATCCTTTCTTTGATAATTTTAAAAGACAGCCCTCGCGGACAAATCGCTGCACAGAATAAAAGTTAAAAATTAAAGACAAATTAAAGGTTAAAGACATATCAAACTGACTCTTCCGGACTGAACAATATTATCCATTCCTGTTATGTCTCTTTGAAGTTCAATCAAAATGACCAAATTTATCTATTAATTAATAATTAGGTATAATTAGTAAAGAAAATTGTAGTAAATTAATACCAAAGAGTTTAAAGTAACGGAATATTCGGCGTTGAATTGTTTCAACTGTTCGATTGTGACTGAAATTCAAGAAATTTAGATAAAATGAAAAGTTATTTATGGTTATTATCTCACATAAATATTTGGCGAATTCCGAACTATTGTTGACATGAAATTTGGATAATTCTGTAAAACATATTAATTATTCTTAAAGTAAAACGTTTTAAATAATATTTGAATTACTTTCAATAATTTGAGAATAATGTGTGATATGAAAGGCCGGCTTCAGAATGAATGAAGTATAAGGAAGATAACAACCCTTTCGGGCCTCAAAGTCGCGACAAACGCGTTCAAAGTCTTTATTGTGTCGAAAACTTGCGTTAATTCTTTCGAGAATAAATGGAAGCCTTTCGATGAGTCGTTCGTAGAGCTATTATTTCATATATTTTTTATTTTTAGAAAATATAATTAAATTCATTAAAATAAGAAAATTTGCAAAAACTTAATAGTTTGTGGTTTAAAGTTAAGTCAACTTATATATCATTCTTTTTATTAAAATACTTTTGTCTAAAATATAAAAAAGTGTTGGAATGAGTTAAGACTTACGGGTAACCATTGAATTATATCTTTAAGAATGTCTCCAATGGTTCGCTTAGAATTTAATGCAGATTTTCCTTCCCTTTAGTTTAAATCAAAATTAAAATTTTAATTGAATTAAATGTAAAACAAACCAAATGACTAAAATGTGTTCGATTTGTTGCAAAAAGTTTTGATGGATTTCAAAGAGAGGTTCGGTCGCAGAAAATAAAAGCGAAAGCATTTCTGCGGGTCGTGTCGTTTCTTTACTCACATCTTCTTTAAACCACTGAATAAATAAAATGATTAAATAAAATGATTAATTACTCAAAAACTAAAGATATGATCTCTCACTGTATTTATGAGTTCTATGTCTTTTTTATAGGTTCGCTCCGACATAACTAATTCACGGAATACATAATATTCTTTATCCAAACGCAGTTTCTTTAAAAGTAAAGTTTTGTTTAAAAGCAAATTAGAAACAAAACTTCTTACAGCTCTTCTGTGATCTCTATCTAAAGTTGATTCAATTCTTATTTGATTACAATTTGGCAAAAAATTTGAGTCCGATGTCGGATACGTATCGTTTGTCAATGAATATGACATCATTTGATCAGAATTACAAAAATTACTCATCGATAGATCGTTCAAATTATTAATATTCAGGTTATTATCGATTGAATCTAAAAAAAAAAATTTCCTTTAAATACAATACTATTTAAATGAATTATTATTCGAACTATTTTTGATTCAAATTAAAGAAAAAGCAAAAAGACTTTGAAAGAAGAATTAGATTTTTGTTAATTATTTAAATTATTTTAATTAACATTTGCATAGAATAAAAGCAATTAAAGTGAAAGTTAATCATAAATAATAGCATTAATTAATTTCAGATTAATTTTAAACAATTAGTTGACACAAAATCTGTGAATAATTGTATTTCATTCTAATTTTCTAATACTTTAAGTGAATTTTTTGTTCACAAGTTTAGTAATATTAGAGAAATATTTTAAAGAAATACACTCTAATAAACTGTTTGCACTGTAATCCCATTGAATAATAAAAACATTAGCTTTCAATTCACTTAAAATCTGAAAATTGTAAGGAAATACGGCATTGATTTCCAACAAAACAGTAGAAGTGCCGCAAAACAAATTTATATCTAATGTTTTCCTAAAATATTCAATAAAAAAGATGAGATTCTATTAAAATATTGCAAATGTTTTCTATTTGTTAAAAACCTATTATTATTATAATAACCGAAACATTTATTATTATTATAATAATCATTAAATTGAAGTTCAATTAAATTCTAATTTCTTCTGAACTGACATTTTGGTTGAGCGGCGATTCTACTGAAGATAAACTATTCTTATAAAATAGAATTACATTAATAAAAGCCAAATACAAGAAATAACAGTTAAGTTAAGAACAGTTTGAGTTAATAGAGAACACATGAATACAATAGTTGTTAAAAGAGTTCTTTAAAGGATATAATTAAAAGATTTGTGTTTAGAAAAAGTGTTGGAATAATAATTAGTAACTCTAAAGGCATTGGCAAATGTCTGGCAATTAGAGGTAATTCTTTAAAGTTTGAGCTGAATATCAGTTTAAGAATATTTTAAGATATTATGAGAGGTAACCACCGATTGTTAACTTTGGTTAATAGAGTAATCGGGAATAAATGATTTCAAATAATATCTAATAATAATATTCTCTAAATTGCGGGCAAAGATGTCTTTACTCAAATTGGATGAGAGTTTCAAATTGTTTTCATCAAAATTAGAGATTATCGGATTAAAGTTATCAGGAAAGTTTTGTTGCAAATACATTGCAATGATTTCATTGGCTATTATTTCTTTTAAAGATTTTTCAAAACTTTTCGGTTTATTTACATTTGTTTCGAATTCAAAATTAGTTTCATTTAATTGTTTATAAAATTGAGGACTAAATAAAACGCTTTCCTTAAGTAAATTATAATATATTATTTCCTCTGAAAGAGAGGCAAATGTGGGTCTGGACTCCATTTGTTCGTTGTTTTGTTTAATTTGTTCATAAAAATAAGAATCGTCTGAATTGTGTGAACTATTGACAGATTCTTTAGAATTGAATCCCTGATTGGGTTTAATATTATCTAAAATCATATTTTGAAACGAATCTTGAATTGTGTCGTCTCGAGAGGAATAGCTCTCAAAAGAAGGCAAACTATTTAACGAAACAAAATGTAAATTCTTTTGTTTAATATTGGAATCTGAAAACTTATTGGTTCGAGCAAATAATCTTTGAGATGAATTCAATTCAGATTTACTCCTAATTCTGGGCGCAGAGACAGCTCTTCTCCGCTTTTCACTCTTTTTTTTATTATTCGATTCTTTCTTAGAATAAGATCTGACTCTTCTTTTGTGTAAAACATATTCAATGTCTTCATTGACAGACTTTGAGAGCTCGAACTCAATACTATTGGAACCGATTCCTAAAAGACTGTCAACACTTTGTATTTGCATTTCTTCTACATTTGGGTCAAATTTTTCACACATTTCTAGACTTTTATCTAAATAATAATTACTGTCATTTTGCAGGAATCTATTTGTAAGACATTTAGTGTCTTTGTCTATAAGATAAGAGTCATTTGATATGTCATCGGCTTCGATGTCAATCAAGTCGGGACTGACAAAACCTTCCCGACTATCAAATAGAGAAGTCCCACCTGAAGGCTTTCCACTAATACTATCATTTATCGAAGGACTGGGAGGTGTTTGTGGAAAACCTCTTTGCCTATCGCTAATCTCTTGAGCGGATTTGGGACGTTCGCTATTAATCATTTGTTGGTTATCATCACTTATTGCTGCTTCAGATGAGAGTTGAGGTGTGCTTATCGGCAAAATTGGTAGCCCTGAGATAGAAGTTGTAGCCATTCCTTCTGTTCTTGTATTTATATTCGATGTCTTCAAACTATTTGATCTATTGATTGATTAAATTAATAAATTATAAAATATGATTAAATATTATACCTCTGGAAGGGTTGTCTTTTAACACCACTTTGTCGGACGTATTCCATAATTTGTTGTTGAGTTCGTCCGCTGTATCTGAAATGAAATTTAAATTATTAAAAACTAAATTATTTTTGAAAATAAGAGAAACCTAAAGGATGAGCCCCGACTGAAAATCTTAGGTTTTTGTTTGGCTTCGGGTTTGACATCTATGCATCGAAAGAAGGAGTGCTGTTCAATACATTTCTTCCAAAAATTCTTGCATTCATTGCGAGTCTCAAAAAAGAATTCAACGATATCTCCAAAATATTCCTTAAATTTAAGAATTAAAAAAATTTAAAAGTAATAATTATTATTGAAACAATGTTTGAGTAAAACAATGAGTAAAACAATGACTCACCTCCTGATGTAATTTAATTAAAAATCGTTTCCTTTTAAAACTAAGTTTTCGAATCTTAGGCCACGAAAATGTATTTACTTTCGTTTGATTCTGGAAAACAATAACTCCGAGATGTGTAACCGATAGATTAAGAGGAACGCCTTCGTGGTCTTTTACTGACGTTAGTTTAATGCCATACATTTCACATC
Source organism: Galumna obvia (assembly GCA_034695785.1). Classification (NCBI taxonomy): domain Eukaryota; kingdom Metazoa; phylum Arthropoda; class Arachnida; order Sarcoptiformes; family Galumnidae; genus Galumna; species Galumna obvia. The sequence continues at coordinate 9,557 of JAQFZM010001389.1, read as the reverse complement.
TTCGCGATGTTTCTAATAAATTATAGTCGGCCTCTGCCGGTGACTGACCTCTAATTTTAAGAAAATTCACTGATAAGTAATGAATAGAAATTGGATCATAAATACATATGCTTTTTATGATTCTCCATAACTCTCCACTCAAACTCTTCGTCCTGATGTGGCATTAATTTGAAACGCGAGACATAGTTGTGATCCATATATTCCTCTGCATTAAAGTCTCCGATTTCGGCTATATTTTTAAATTTTTGAATTCGGTTTAATTGAAAGCAAATGAAAGTTTGAAACAAACCCTGAATTATATACGAAGCCATTAGAGCCGCCGTATTCTCATTACAGACAAGTAATCCCTCCGACAGATCTTTTTTAATTTGTAAACCGAAAAGATATCTATTGATGGCACAGCATATAAGCATTTGATGGACCATTGGATGGCATAAAAGGCATGCATTATATGATAGATATTTAATTCAAACCGCGTTAATTCGTCTTCGAGTCGGGACGGGTCCGGACAATAGAATTTCACCGCAAAATTCATTACAACGTCTGTAGTCGGAAGAGATAACTGACGATACATCGGTTTTTCCAGATCTAACCAATACTGTTGTCACAAATAATAGGTATTATTATATTTTAATATTTTATAAATAGTTATCATAATTATAATCATAATTTTGGTTAAATAATGACAACTCTTAATAAGGGACTCAATTCGTAAAAATTTGGTTGAAATTAATGAATGCTTTCAAAAGAATAGAGTCTGAGTTAAATAGATATAATCTGACCATTAATTTGGTAATAATAAGACTAACCCGGGTTCCATTGCTGTCGATATATTCGAGGCCAAAGTAATCGATTTCAATCAAATTAAGTGTTTCGCAGATCTGATTAAACAAAGATTTGGCCAAAGATTTTAACTAAAGAAACAATAATTGAATCAATTAATTGAATTGAGTCCAACCAAACACTCATTGATTTACCGCTATTTTAAAGACATATTTGGATTCATCCAAAAAATGTATTTCAACTGAAATACATTTTCCAGACTTTGTCTTCCGATCTACAGAACAGCTTCTGTGGGCACTCCTGTTATCACATCTCTCCTCTAAATGTCTTTGTCTATTGTCGGGCGGCGCCGAAGAAGACCTCTTCTCAGGAGATGTCATCTTCAACGACAATATAACTTACTTTTAGTCTCAAAAGTAATTTAAATTAATTGAAATAAATTTATTATTAAAAGTTAATATCAATTAATTATATAAAGACTCACTTTTTTTATTATTTTCTCATTTTTTCAAAACTTAAATTTGAAATTAATTTTATTAACATTTTTTTCGCTCATTTTTATAGTTATAATAATAATTAAAATAATAGGAAACGATTAAATGAATGATTGAATTAAAACATTGAAACTATTATTTACTAATAATAATAATAATCAGAACTTTATATAAAAATAATATAAGAGTTGTGTTTATGTGTCGACCATTTCTCGACTGTAGACAAACAGATGTAACGATGAGGTAATGGATATCCTTTCAGCCAATAAGCGATTGAAACACAATTTGCCGCTATTTTCGACTCAAAAACAAAACCAATCTTTAGGTTTATACCATTTTTTGCAATTTTCGGTTAGAATTTAAACTATTTTTAGAGTTTTCGACGATTTTCACAAATCTTTGCTTTAATTAAACATAATTTTAGAGTGAATTAGAGTTAACTCTAAAAAGAAGTCGTTGTTAACAACGTTTGTTGCGGTAATGGTCTCTATATTCCTGATAACTGATAGTTATTTTCTCGCTTTGATATCGGGTCAGACGGATTGAGAGACGCACATCATTAGTAATCACTCCCTTAAAGCCTCCTTTACGTAACAGAGAGTCTATGGTCTGAATTCTATCCCAACCTTTGAATTATAACTCAAATCAATTAAAAATGAATTAAATTTCAATGAAATTATTAATTAAAGAATAGAAAGAATACAAACCCTGTTCTGGAGCCACTTCTGGCAGATAAGTGGCTGTGCGTCGCGACCCCTTTTCCGTTTGAAACTCAATCCGAATGCCATGAATACCAATTTCCCAATCGCTGTAATTCTGTCCGTCTTCGAAGTGTCGAAGAATGGAAACGGAAACGTGAAGTTTCGACAATTCGTCTTTTGTTATCGGACTGAAACGACTGTCTTTAAAAGCGCTGCAAATCATTCATTTGTCAACAAATCTATAGATTTGACAATAGGATAGTCTATAACCTCGTCATCGCATATTCCCTGAGACCGATGTGAAGGTTCATCGAATTGAAAGTACCGATACAACCTCGAAGACGTCTCTCTCTACCAATTTTCCAGGTGACAAACAGTGGGCTATCATTCAGATAAACAATTGGCTCAAATATTGTGACAAACAGTGGGCTATCATTTAGGTAAATTGTGACAAACATTCATTCATATCATTACTAACATTTCTAAATATTTTCACATCAATTTATTTTATTTTAATTATTTTATTTCAAAAGAATATTAACACAATTTAATCAAATAAAAGTCAATAAACATCGAAATCCCGACACAAATGCCATTCATTTTTAGTTATTTTAAATGTGACGTCCCTTTCAAGCACTCAATGATTTATTTTATTGAATTTGAAAAATATTTTCAAAAACTAAATAAAAAATGAGAAGAGATTTGAATAATTTATAAATTGATATCATTTTATTCAAATTGAATGAAACCAAAAATATTGGCTTAAAATAAATACTTGAAATTAGAAAAATGTATGACTCAATAAAATTCCCAATTATTGAGGAAAACATATATAAGAAATGTTTTCTTAGATTAAATGATTTGAAAAGTTGTGCCCAAACTTTAATAAATACTGGAATTCAAGAGATTTAAAACTGAATGAAAGCCTAACTTTTTATTTGACTAAAAATTTAATCCTATATTATATTGTATTCAGTGTTGAGTCATCACTCAATTGATAGAAATATTGGTTTTTCATTGAATTTATTCATTTATTGATTCAATTGAAACGAAATTTAATTAAATCTAAGAATAAATAAATATAAGTTTGATTTGATTCGTAAACGAAAGTGTTTTTGAGCGCTAAATAACTGATAATTGGGACAAATGAGACATTTGTGTCGACTCTAAGGCTTTGTTTGTAAAGCTATGACTGAATCGTATGAAAGACTTTATGGCGAATCAAATCTTTTAATAATATTTGAATTAATTATGAAATGATTGTATGTTATTCATAAGAATCAGTGATATGTTAAGAGTGAAGACTTACTGGCATTCGTTGGGAAAGTTGGGAACCTTTGGGGGTTCCGTTTGATTGAGATGTGATGAAAGCACATCAAAGCAAAAGAAACACATTTCCGACGAAACTATCATCGAATTGAGGCGTTCAGAGGTGACCAAAGAAGTGATCAAAGAAGGCGTTGAATGGTTGCAGTTGTGGCTGAAGGCAGAGTTCGGACACATATCCAAAGAGTTGGGATGAAGAGTAATCGCACAGCAGTTGTTACTTAGCTTTTGCTTTTTAGTGCCACAACAGCCACCAATTCCTGCAGCCATTCTTCTTCAGTCAATCTGAGCCAAGAATTACGATTCAGACCAAATTACAATATTAAGACCAATGGAGGCTCTCTTTGTTACCATTCACTCAATTGACACCAAATCCTTGACTAAAGAGTCACTCAAACAACAGCTGAAATCAATTGAGTCACTGCTCACGACTGCGCACAACACAACTCAATGCAACTCAAACACTACTCAACACTTTTCAACCTTTTTCTCACAACTATTCAGTGCTAAACAAATATAAATTTTAATTATTCTTTCGTTTCATATAATAATCTCATTAAAAGTTCGTTTCTATTATTTCTCAGATTTTAATCGCATTTAATCTCAATTAATGTTTAATAAAATAATCGAAATATAATTTATAGTTTGGGTTAAAAGAAGTCATTTATAAATTCAATGATAAAATTAAAGCACACATTATATCCATAAACAGATAAGTTTGAACTCGAATATACCTTTTTTATATATTAGAATCTATTAGAATCTATTAGAATTTATGATCGTAAGTCTAAACTCTTAAAATAAAGACTACACACCTCTCATTAATAAATTTACAAATTTTAATACAAAACTGAACATGGTCCTTTTTTCTAGTCTTCTAGAAGTTCTAGATTTTACAGTGTACATTGGTCATTGTACATAGTACTAGCTACATTCTTTTCTACATTTATTGTTATCCTATAAACTGATTACATATCTGTAACCAATCCATAGAATGTGCCCAAACTCTTAATATTTGAAGAGATTATATTTTAATTATATTTTAATTGTAATATTTGTTCAAATAATGAATGACTCTTTGTCTTTGTGTTTGTCTGTCTCTGTCTCTGTTTCTACCGTTTTATTACTTTCAAAACAAATAAAAATTTTTGAGAAATCCTTGAAAAACAACGAATTGTAAAAAAAGTGACTCTATTTTAAAGATTATTAAAAAATTTATTCTCAAATGAATAATATTTTGTTTATTTAATTTAATTTTTGGCTTATAATAAAATGATCAATATCAAATATATCTCAAATATATCTCAAATATATCTCAAATATATCTCAAATATAATTACTAAAACATAAGTCTTATTAAAGTTAATTTCGAAGCCTTAGTTAGGACTGACTCTCAACTCATATTAATAAATAAGTTTTACAAATAGTATTAAATATAATGACATTAAACTTTATTGAATGAATTGAGGTTCAGTTATACCAAAATCTAATGTTAAAAACCATTTCAAACATAATTTTCGATCAGTTTTTTGGAAAAGTTTCAGTGTTTCCATTGAAGTCATTGTTCTCTTCATTGTAAGAATCGTTAAGATTTTCTCCTAATTTTTCTTTGCATTCATTAAATGTTTTTTTGAATTCTTGAAGAATATCTTTGTTCTGAAGAACAAATTTTTTCAAAATTAAAGACAAAATTTTCAAAAATAAAACAAATCATACCTTAAACTTAATAGCAAACTGTTCTTCAATTGGGTTTCCTTCGGTGTAGTCGACAGCATACCAACAAACAGATGTCTCACTTGTGGACATCGGATTCAGATTCATATCAGAAGTAATATAATGATTGCACGCAATCTTTAGAATCTGATCTCTTCGTAAAACCATTCGAAAACGATCTAAACATTTAATTTCATATAAATATATTTTTATAAAATTTTATTTAAAAAAAATACTTTTAGAGTTATGTTTGAGAATTTTGAATTCTCCGGTTCCCCTCTCTTTCCATTCTTTCGTTTGTGAGTCGTATCGATAAAGTTTAGACCTATGACAGAAAACTGGACTTTCATCCTCTTCTCCGGTCTTAACTTCAACCAAATCAGGTAAAGGTATCAAAGGTTTGAAATAAATGTCTGGATTTGGTTCAACTGAATCTACATTTGAGACAATTTTTAATTCAATTATAGTATAATATTATTGAAGAGCAGATAAAACACATCAGTAATGGGTAAGGATAGGGCCCAGAGGGGTACCCCTAAGAGAGTTGAGTCGAGCTTACCAGGAGCATCTCCAAGGAAATTAAGTAGAATAATCCTTCTCTCGAAAAATTTGGAAAAACATTTAAAGAAAAATAAACTGTAGTTTTGAAGATAAACAACAGAAAGTTTAATAAAAATGCATAAAATCATTAAAATTATAACTTTTAAGTGAAAATTTTTGTTCTCTAATTTTTTGAAAATTAGGTTTTTATCAAAAATTCTTAGATTTTTGCATTAATTTTAATAAAAATTACCTAAAAATTATCAAAATATAGAGAAAATGTCAAATAAAGTTTTTTTAAAACTATTTTTAGGCATAATTTTGAAAAAGTGTCCTTCTACCCCCCCCCCCTCAGGTCAAAATTCTGAGTGTACCTAGGTTCGTTGACCTTGCCCATCCCTGAAAACATACAAATCCAAATCTGTTACATAACATACCCTCGTCTTGAGAAGGGCTTCGATGAGATGAAAATATAGGGGTCGGAGTATTAGTAAACCACAACTTGTGTTCAGTATTTTTCTTCCAATCGGTTTGAGTAATGTTTGTGGCGGCGATCAAAGAACTGAACAGACCTTAAATTCCAACCAATTATTAAAAGGACTTAATTAACAGAAATACTTACTCTCTTGAGTTGAATCAGCGGTTTCTTTGATAACTTTATCAACATTTTGAGTAGAGTTGGAAAGAATGGGAATGTCATCATCTATACATCCTCTACATCCGGGACAGGGTTCCATATTTTCATAATCATAAAAATTAAGGGGTAATTGTAATTCTCTAACTTTTTTAAGAATTTCTTCAGATTCTGGCATTTTTTGATAAATTATTTCGATGTCGTCGTCTTTTGAACTTTTATTAGATTTTTCTGATGACTTCGTTTCAGGTTTTGAGGTAATCTCTTTAGAAACTGATTGGAGACTCGTTTTGCAATTGTCTTCAGTTATAAGTTCAGTTTTTGCCCTTTCGATAGCATCGATGAAGAGTTGTGCGATCTCTGCATTTTTCAGACGTAATAGAAATAAGTGAGGGCTCGCCGTTTCTTCGCTATAGTCAACTGCAGACCAAGTAATTGATTTTTTATCTTCTTTTACATCAAGTTTCAAGTCTTGTGTAATGCTTTGGTTGAGACAAACTTTGAAAATAGTGTCGCGTCTCATAAGAAGTCGAATGCGATTAGAGTCACAACATTTAAGTATTTTGATTTCTCCGACTCCGCGTTCTTTCCATTCGCCGTCAATAAATCTAAAGAGTCGGGCGCGACAACTGTGAACAACTATTTCATTCTCTTCGCCAGTTTTCACCACTATTTTGGGTGGAAGGGGTACTACCGGTTGGAAGTAAATGTTATCGGCGTTTGAGGGCTCGACAATTGATTCATTGAGAGAAGTATTTTCTTCTTTTTTTTCATTCGGTATTTTTTCTTCGATAACTAATGGATTAGTCGGTGAGTGATCCGGTTTATCGAATTTTGGAAACTGAAAATCAAAAGTTCGACTCAAACCAAATTCAAATGAATTAATTTTGGGAGTTTCCACTAAATTTGAATTAATTCCAAAAATATTTTGAGGGCTTTTTGTTTCATTGGGTTTATTTGGTTGAAAATTAAACTGTGGAGAAGTGGTTGAACCCAAAGTGGGAACAAAAGAGGAATTTCCAAATTTGAAGTTTGTGTTACTAAATATTGTATTCGATTCAGTGGTTTTGGGTTCAATTGAACCAAAATTAAAACCAGTGCTAACATTTGATGTCTTGAATGAAAAGGGTTGAGAAGATTGTGGCGGTTGTGAGGGTTCAGTGATTCCAAAAGAGAAATTTGTTTTGAGTGGTTCTGTTGAAATCTCAACTGTGGCCCCGGCTTTGGGTGTAGTACAGGCGGCACATATAATATCAGAGCCACTATTCTGAACATAACAGGCCTCACAATTCCAAGAATCGGCCGCCGGTTTAAAAAGCTCTGAAAGTGGTTTATTTGAATCTATGGCTGGCATTAGTTGTATTCCAGAACTGTGCCATTGATTCGATTGACTGTTACTAATATCTAAGAGTGAGTTCGGATCGATTGACTCATTTTCCTTATCGTCTGAAAAGAAAATTCAATTCAAATCTAATCGTAAATTGATTGAACACAAATATATTACCCAATATATAGTCCTCAAAGCCTTCGTGTTCGTCCTGAGCGATATAATCGTATAGACTGTCTTTTAATTGGTTTTGAGACTCTTTTAAACCATTCAATTCTTGTGTCAACGAAACCAATTGATTCTAAAATAAAAGTTTTAACCAAAGAATGAAAAGTTTTTAAATAATACCTGAATTACGATAACATTTAAATCATTTTGTTTTAAAATTTCCAAAATTTTTTTATTGGTTTCCATTAAATAATCGTTTTGTTTAAGGATTTTATTCAGTACCGATTGATTACTACATATCCCACAGGAATGAGTCCTACTATCGAGAGTTGTTTCCGGTGTCTTTGCTTTGCGGACAGGCGTTGACTCCTCATAAACTTTTGAATTGTTTTCCATTTTATTGTTTATCTCAGACTAAGAAAAGTAATTATATTTCCATTTCGTTAATAAAACGATTCAAACCATCGATGGAGTAGTGATTGGGGGCGGAATTGAGGCCAAAAAACTCTCATTAGAGTTCTTCTTGAGGTCGAGAGCCTTCCTGTAGTTGAGAAGAGCCGTTTCGTCTTCTCCTATCTCTTCATAGATTTGAGCCAAAAGTTTATGTCCTTCACTGGAATGCGGTCTAACGTTGAGGTATGCCTTAACATACCTTCGATTAACATTTGTTTGAAAAAACAATATTAAATACAAATTTTAAATAATTTTGAAAATATAATTACTTGAGAGCCGTCTCGAAGTCACCGTTTTTTAAATAAAGTTTTCCAAAATTAAGGCCACGAAGTGAACGCTAACAAACAAATTTTGATTCTTATTTATAAATATTTTTAAAAAAATGTTAAATACCTCTAAATCGGTCTTCATTTTAGATTTGGTTTCGGTTAAACTCCTGTCGATATCGTTAAACGTTCGGTTCATTAGAAAATGATTTGAATTAACGATTAATTAAGTTTTAATTAAATTAAATTTTAAATTAGAAAACAAAAACTAAAAATCGATTGTTTGAAAGCCGGTCGACATCTGATAGTCTTCACACAAATAACGATTTATTAAAAAAAAGTTCATTTATTTGAATAAAAATATGAATTTATAAAAAATTATAAATAAAAAAAAGATAATTTTGTATTTATATAATAATTAGTGTTTGAAATAACTGAGACAATGATTATTGATATTAATTAAATCAACACTTTTAAAGATTATTCTTTGGAATTGTGTTGAAATACAGTCACAACCTTTTTAAGAGACATACATTTTGTTCACATACAGTGAATGATCGATTTAATTATTTAATAAATACCTATCTTTTTTTGACCTTTCTTATTAACTAAATCTAAAAATTAATTTAATACCGATACAATAATAAACAATGTAAAATTATAACCGATCTAATTAGCTGACCAATATTATACCCTATTTTGAAGTACCCGATTACTTAATTAGATGGGTCACTTTATTATTTCTAATACCTTTTATACATTTTGTATCCAATAATTTTACTAATAATTTATTTGTAAAGAATGAAATTCTTTTTTAATCATAACAATAACTTTACTTAAATTTTGGGGAATAATTTATTTATCTTCTATTATCTAAAAATATGGATGTTTATTATTTATATTTACCTTGTACTAGATTATATATATTTTATAGATTTTATGTTAACTTATTTTGTAAAAGAAAACTATTTTATAAGTATTAGGTTAATTATTGTGCAAGGTCAATAATTTTACTTAAAAATATTAAAATTTAATTAATAAAATAAAATAATGAATTATTTCCAATTTTATAGACTATTAATATTAATAATAATAATTATTACAACAATTTTAATAAAAGAAATAAAGTTTTTGCAAATTTGAATTTTATAA